>JAOUQU010184201.1:0-14420 GCA_028566735.1 Ammoglanis amapaensis | reverse complement strand
TCGTGTGTGTGTTCTGGCATTTAAAGCGTTTCCTAAAAAACCCTCAATTCCTAACACAAGAGAAGCGGCGCGCTAGAGCACGCGAATACCAAAGCTCCGCCTCCAAAATGCGTTAATTGCGTTAAAATTTTTAACGCGGTAAAATCTTTGTAATTAATTAATCGAAATTAACGCGTTAAAGTCCCGGCCCTATTCAGAATACAAACTTCTAATATGCATCATTATACTCTGTAATTGTGTGTGTGTGTGTGTGTGTGTGTGTGTGTCATGATCGATTATACGTCGGTTTACACATACTTAGGACTCACCACATTACACAAACTTAAAGCTGATTTATAATTCTTTCTATACGCACAGCAAAGTAATTCACCACCCCAATGCTAGAGGGCGTGGTTTTAGCCACCGAAAGCAAGAACGGTTGGAAGGACCCGGAGTTGGAGCAGTAAAGCTTTCCAGTTTCAGGGTTTGTTGGTTTTATAGTGCCGAGATTGAAGAACATGGAAGCTGGTGGTTTCGAGCCGAGACTCTTTTTAGTGTTCTAGTGAAGAATGACTGAAACTCGAAAGCATGCAGGAGTAACGGCAGCTCGAGTGAGGAGCGACACTCCCCGAGACCGGAGATTATGAGGAAAAGAGAAAAACATTACACAGCCCATTAAGCATCCCTGATCTGTTCCAGATTCCTTCCACGGGCCACCCTGACAGTCGGGTTTGTACACGACGGCTTTTAGTGAAAATCAGACGTGTGCACCGTTCCAGAGTTTCTCTTTAATGTGTCACCTGGATGCAAACCAGACCGAGAGATAAAAATAATACAGCGCTGATTCCAAAACTACTGAGACCCACCAGAATGCAAACACGCCTTTCCATCCACAAGTTTTCAACCTTGTACCAGGTGAAAAGTTTGAATCTTGCGTCACTGAAATGGATGAACCGGGTTTGGAAATAAACGATGACGTTCCGTCTCTAAATGTTTAAATGTATACTCGTGATCACCTGGTCCGTATTTTGGAGAGGGTACAACGTGGAGACCCACTTAAACACGACTCCTCCTACATGTAAAGACAGTGTAGCCTAGAAGGTAGAGCATTGGGCTGTTAACCCAAAGGTTGGGGGTTCAAGTCCAGACTCTGCTACACAGCCACTGCTGGGTCCTTGAGCAAGACCCTTAACCCTGTCTGCTCCAGGGGGCGCTATACTGCGGCTGACCCTGCGCTCTGACCCCAACTTCCAGACAAGTTGGGATATGCGAAGAGAAACATTTCGTTGTACTGTACATCTGTATATGTGTAACGACAAATAAAATTTGAATTTGAATTTATATATCAGAAAAATAGACAACGTTTCTATACACAAAGCCCTGCGAGCACTGATGTGGGTTGTGCTGTATATTATTGTATAACTACCATTTCATTACATCATTCAAATTGTAAGTCAAATATTTATTCATTACAACCCCTATAAACATACATCCGTCGTACGTAAATCATTTAAATAATCATGAAACGGTTTCTACACTTGTTTTCATTACCAATGTCTGCAATAATCATTACTTTTGAAGCTATACTGCATTTTTTCATGTTTTTTTTTCAGTAGGTTGCCAGTCATTTGTAACTGCATTCCTATAGTCATCGTCAAAAAAAAAAAAAAAACTTTGTACCCTTTAATGCTTTCACACCATCACTCTTTCCAACCTAATTACCAACCGAGTTCATAAACGGTTTGGAGATTCCTGAAAGGATTTAAATGAAAAAGAATCAGCAAACAAGTGAATCCTTTGTCAATCAAAAGACGCCCTAAAAAATTAGAGGCGGGTTAAAATCATGTCGCAATTCTCACGTGATACGACACGTTGTGTTTTTTTTTTCTTTTTTTTCATTATTGTAGCAATTAAGTTCCTCATGTTGACTGGTTAATCTGCACGGAGACGGTTAAAGTGTCCAAGATGTTGGAACCTAAAGCAGGACATTGAAACTATATATCAGAAAAGTTTCTGTACACAAAGCCCTGCAAGCACGGGTTGTGCTGTATATTATTGTATAACTACCATTTCATTACATCATTCAAATTATGAGTCAAATATGTATTAATTACACCACCTATAAACAACAACAAGGGCTGTGAAATCAAACCTGACTACTGAGCGTAATTTAGTGCATAATACAGACTTATATCGGACATCACTAGACATCAGATATGTGATGACTTGATCACGGTTTTCTAGTCCGCCAGCTTTTGTTATGTTGTTATGTTATGCTTTTATTTGCTTTGGTTTACCCTCTACTAATGAATCATGTCATTAATGCTACTTACATTTATAAGATGCCTCCACTGGTTGCTATTATTATTGGTATTGGTTTAGTGCACATAGTGTCCATTGGTTCTCACTGTATTTTCTAGCCATGGTTAGTGCAGCCTTCGTGCACAGAGCATTATTGTGTTTCTCAGACACACTAAAAGTGCACGATTTGGACTAGTGTATTTTTATGGGTACTGTATCTATTATTAATCACTGCTAATTCAAATGTACACTTAACCTTGCCTGTTTCTATCGAAAAGCAAAAAAAGCTCTTACGTTTATTAGCACTTAACACCTACTACCACCGGACTGTACGTATTCAATGTACAGCCACTTTAACCATGCAGACCAGATGCATTTCATTCTTTCAATCGTTTCAGATTTTCAAATCTGGAGGATAATAAGACCCTCAATGTACAAGCATTCGGGCCTGCAAGTTTGTTCTCGATGCTCAAATGTTCGTGGAATCGTGTTTCATACGCGTCATGTGATTGCTAAGAAGAGCAAGAGAAGAATCACTTCATGTTTCGAGGCAAATCTGAGCGCATCAAGCTGTGCCATTTCCTTAACCTAAACCACAGCGGTTTCTGCCAGTAAGGTTCGGGAACGGTTCCATGTTCCACACACAACTATCGGAATGCTCACCACAGCTAAATTACCTCCCTCGCCCCCTCTCTTATACATGTGCTACCCCACTGCAGCCAATGTTCTTCCACTTCTTCATTTAACCACACACACACACACACACACACACACACACACACACACACAGATGCAAGCTCTAAACCCCTCTCAGTTCCTCCAAACACACCAAACCGCAATGAGCCCCTTATTCCAGCTCACACTTTCCCATACACACTCACACACACACACACTCACACACACACACACACACACACACACACACACACACACACACACACACACACACAGCTTACAGTTTAATGCTATACAAGTTATTATTCCATATGTTGTTGAAACAGGGGCTGTGATGTTAAAACAGAGCTTTGTTTTGCCTTTATGATTTGCCAGTGTAAAGAACACAAATACACCTGATTTGATTCCTTTATAGACTTTCAGGATTTTTTCATCTCAATTTTACACCCTTGTAGATTGTGACCTTTCTGGAGAGGACTGTGCAGTTTGAGAAACAGCCTGTGTATGTGCTTGGATTCTATTATAGTCTGTTTGGGTTTATTGTCTGAATAAGAAAGCCCCATACTCATACCAGCTTCCATACGTCTTATGAACATTTACCTCCATCGCCAGAAGAAATTGTATTAGTACATTTTGAAAGGTCGTGGATTCAGATCCCACCACTTGCCTTGAGCCAAATTGCTTAGATTTTAAACTGAAAGTCACTTTGAATGACTGAATGAGGAACTTAGTTTTAGAAATATTTTGTTAAGCTTTATATATACCTATAGCACTAGCACACAAACAGACTCACACACTCTCAAATATAGCCATTCAAATCAAACGTTAAACATGTGGAAACTTTAGCAATTAAGATGGGGGGAGGGGGGTCCACACAGACCACACTAAAAAAGAAATGTCAGTGTTTTGCAGCTCATTAAAACTTCTCCAAGCAAACAAATAACTGAAACCAATAGCTTCAAGGCAGCTTAAAACTGAGCTGAATAAAAAAACAGAATTAATAATCAAGAGTTCCTGAACACTGCCTCTCACAGCTGGTCCCACAGCTTTACTTGTCTAAAAATGACCGAGTGGGTGGGCTGATGACAAAAGCGCTAGAACAAGGGGGAAAAATGGGAAATGGTCTAATGGGATTACAAACTGGTGTTGAAAATACAAAATACGGCATACCCGCTGCAGCACTTCCTGTCGAGGGAGGCGTCAGAAGTCAGAAGAGGCTTGTTGAAGTGGATGTACAGCCCTGACTTTAATACGTTTTACTATTCTCTTCCTCCGGGGTGTATCAGACAAGAAAAAGGGGAAAAAAGAGGGGGGGGGGGGTGTACGTTGGAGAATGCAAGACGCGAGACTGAAACCAGAGCTTGAGTAGTGACCCATGTGTGAGATTATTGCCGAGTTCAAGGCAATTTTGTTGCACTTTGTGTGCCTGGCAAACCATTACAGAGTATTACTATTAATCAGAGCGCGCTTTAAGTGAGTCGTGGGGAGATTCAACATCTCTATTTGCTCAGATTGAAATTACTGTCGCTCAATTTCTGGCTAGCGGAAGGAAATTGCACCCCCCACCTCTATACATTACTGGACCCTATCAGCATAGGCCAAACGATGTGCTGGGAACATCGATTGGTGGAGAAAATGCTATTGTTGCTTTTATACGACAGGAGAGATTGGATGAGGATCGCATGAGAATCGATGAGGCACTGTGGCTGAGTAGGGAGTCACTGTCACCTCAAGGCATGAAGGTCCTGGGTTCGATTCCAAAGGTGTAGCGTACTGGGTCTCTTTCCCACCCTCCAAAAGTGAGCGATGGTGTTAAGTACATTTCCCTATGCAGCAGTGTGTCACCCCTGATGGTCAGGAACACCGCCCAGGATGTTTCTGTGTGCCTTGCACCCTCTGATAGCTGAATGCAGCTTGATTGGAGACTGACATCGCTACAAATTCTGTCCTAAAATAAACAATAAACAAACTAGTTGTAGAGTACAAACCATATAGCAGCTACCTACAGTAAATAACAATCCTCAACAAAACACTATTGTCAGTGATTGAAGGTTAAAGGCCTTGCTCAAGGGCCCAACAGTGACAATATAGTAGTGGAGTTTGATCCAGTAACCATCTGATCTCCAGCCCAGTACCTTAACCACTAAGCTACAAGCATTTTCCAATACTTGAAATACTTTTTCAAAACTCTAAACACAGCAACACATCTGCATCATAAAAGCAGCCAAATAGCTCACATCCTGTTCATAGCACAACAAAATGTTTTCTCTGTTTACACAAACTGTATTAACACACAGCGAACATGCTTCAATATCTAATCATTCATTTAAAACCCCAGTTCACATTCTTTATACAAGAAGAACATTGAGTCAGTTAATGCACAACTACTGTCAAAAGTGTGTAACAGTTTATAACAGAAAAGTATAAAATGTAATATACAAACAGACATTTTAACATTCAATGTTTTCTCATAAGTCGGTTTAGTTTGACTGTAACCTGAGTTTTTATTGCAATAAGTGCACTTGTGGCAACATGCTGTTTACACAAAGTGTGCCATTACTGTAAAGTACTGTATGAAGACTCTTACAGTAAAGATTCTATTTTATGAGGGAGACAGAACTTTTACTCAGAAAAACATTCCTGTAATTTTAAACATAATATAAATAATATACTACTATAATTAGCCTTGGTCCTATTGTGTAAAAATACACATATATTCCCAAAAAAAGGAAAAAAACAAACAAAAAGAAATTGAACAGTCTTGGTCACATGTTTTCATCCACATCACGTGTGATGTTTTCCTTTTGCCATTCACCTGGGATAGAAACGTCTTGTATGACTTATCCACCCTTGATTGTCCTCTGCAGCCAGCATCCACAGCATCTAGTGGGACATTTGGTGATGTGGTTGATGATCATACATCTTGCACCTCCAGGCTGAAAACAGTTCCTTACTGGAGTCAATGAAAAGCGAGTAGGCCGAAAGGAAAAAGCAAATCATCGTTCTTTGATGGTCTGCCGACCAGTTTGTGATGACAAGAGAGTGGTAGAATGTTACATTGGCCCATGTAATCACAAATGTGTTCATTTTTGTCTATATCTCTGCTTCTGTGCCCACATTGATCAAAGTCATTCCAAACAAGCTTTTATTATGTGTCCATGTCCCTGACTTCCTAAGAACTGACAAATAGGACTGTAATCAGCTGTGGTTGGTCTATAAGTGTGTTTTATTGTAGTGATCTGTATATTAAAACATGTCTAGTACTGGGTTTGATTCCCTGGTTGGCCAGGAGTTTGCATGTTCTCTACATGTCAGAATGGGATTACTTTGACAATCCAAAAACATGCAGATAGGGCAAATTAAAAAGACCAAATTGTCCGTGAGTGTGTTTGATCTGATTTGTGAATCGTTTGAAACTTGTGTGATGAATGACCGTTTCCTGACATGTATATGACGTAGTTTAAAACATGATGCTAAAATGCTTAATAAATATATAAATAACAAGAAAGACCCAGAGTTTTGTTATTACGTAATTAGGTGTGGACAGAAATGGTAAGCATTTTAGAAACATGTTAAATGACTGCAATTGTAACCCAAAAAGACTGATGTTGTATTTACTGTTTTAGAGTTTTGAAAATGTATCTACAGACAATGAATAAACTGTAAGGCAAGCCTTATTACACAAAGAGGCATCCACCTGGAGCAAATCAATGCTCAGTAAAGCACAAAAACCTTGCCAGGCATTTTGTTGATGACAGGTGGGCACGATACTGTAATGTGCCACCCTTGAATTGAAAATGAAAGTTGCAAGTTTCCTGAAATGAAACAATGTAATTGTTCTAGGTCACTGCAATGAACAAACACGACGCCGACGCCAAGCTGTAGTTTGGAATAGTTTTTGAACCCCTTACGTGTATTCCATGCCTCCCACGGCCCCTTCAATCTATCTACCAATCTTTCACTCTTCTTCTCTTTCACTCTTTTTGGCTCTGGATCGTTCACGGTTTGACAGGATTGGCAAGCTTCCTGTCAGAGCTGATTAAAAGCTTTGAGATCAGGGAAGTGGGACGACAGTTATTGAACCAACACCTGTCTCATCTCTCAGCCAGACGACTGAACCGCCACCCACTAGGCGTGGCCTCCATCTGGGCTGGATCGATAGCCACATTAAACACCTACACACCGTCTCTCCATCCAAACGGACTCAGGTTACTCTGAAAAAGCTCCACTTCTTTAAGAATTAGTTGCTTAATGAGTAATGAGCTCAAGCTTAAGCAGAGAACTGATCCAGACTACAACTTGCTGAGAAATGAGCTCAACTTGAAACCTGACAGGTGTTCATAATTCAATCGAAAGAAATAAACATTAAAAAACCATGTTCATAAATCAATAATGGACAGAAAATACAGTTATAATAATATTTAAAAAACACTTTCTGTTTTGCGATTACACTAATAAGACGAAACTTTAAGACTATTATGAAGGAAATATCCAGACTGGACTATGCTGCTATGTGGTCGGCATGAATCGCTAGCGGTGAGGAAGACTATAGATAACCCACTGGACATGATGCCAACCCCCCTCTGCACACTGTCATTACCAACCCTTTTCATTTCTCTTTGTACTATACTGATATTGCTGCTGGAATCATCACTTCAGCCCATCCCAAAAGGATTAATAAATTCTAATCTAATCTAATTCATGATATTATGTTGGTCCATCTGATCTATAGTAACTTGTCATGCACCAGCCTGAGCTCAAAAATTATACCAAAACAACTCTGGCTACCTATTAACACTGTTAATTTCTTTTTGATAAATTTTTGATAAATACAGAACACTCATATATACCGACGTTTGCCCGGCACTCCCCACAAGAGCTGCAGTTTTGGAGATGCTCTGACCCAGTCATCTAGCCATCACAATCTGACCCTTGTCTGGCTCACACTTGCACATTTCTCCTGCAATGCAGAAGATATATTGACTTACTGACAATCAGTGGTCAATGATATACCTGGCCATTGTATTCTTAATATATTTGTGTTACTCTTTCCTTTACAAACTCGTCATACTCAATTCCCCAAGTGGATCTTTCTTGGTTGCAAGCCTCCCTCTTACCAAGGACAGCCACAGACGATTTAATGTGCCTTTGCTGTCTGCTTCTTTTCACCTGCCAGAGAAACCTCTTCTTAGCGTGCAGAGTCACAGGCCGTTTTCAGTTTTGTACTTTTGTACTTTTTTTGCCAGCTGAATGGTTAAGTTACTATACTAGTAATAGAAAGGTTGCTGGTTGAAGCCCTATCACTACATCTGAATGCCTTATGTCAAAATTGCTTAAATAAAATACTTTTACAAAAACATATTTGCAAGTCACCTTGGATAAAATGTGACTTCTCATTCATGTTTCATATGGCACTGAGATTCAAACCTGTTGCAAATTAACAGGCAAAAATAACAGAAGGTGGTGCAGTGGGTGGCGTGGTCCCTTCACAGTAAGAATGACCTGAGTTCAATTCCAAGGTCCTCTCCATATGGAGTCTGAAAGTTCTCCTGAGTAAAATCCCCCAAAAAAGATTCAAATTAACAGATTGCGCACCCTTTAATAAACTGGCGCCCATATTTCACCCAGCATACCAACCATTATCTTGACTACAAAAACAAAATAGAAATAAAAAAACAAACAAAGAAAAAACTAAGAATTTAAACAAATCTCATTAGTCTGTTAAGTCATTTCTAGTCAAGCAGAGACAAGCAAACGCAACTAAACGATTTTCAAATCAATAAGTAACTAAAACAAATTCTGTTTTTACAAGTTCAAGTTGACAGACTTGTTAGAAATCTAGTTGTTTACCCCCCAAGGACATTTTTCCACAGCGCAAGTTACAGCACGTCTGTCATGTGTTTTTATCCACTCACCGTTTAATCGACTTGGTACATTTAAAATATGAAGGTGCATAAAGTGAAAGATTTTGCTCTTTTATTGACAGTTGTACGCAGATTTGATTAAATGAGCCTAACATGTGAGTTCAGACATGTCGAACATAACTCTCAGTAAGAAAACGTATCAGTTTGTAGGTCTTAGCTGAAACATTATTGATCACACTTTGTTATTTAACACACATGACACTCCTACCAAACTCTGGCTGGATTTCTTTTTTACGAAGGGTATTGCAAAGGTGTAACTGGGTGTGTTTTTGTCAGTTTTCTATGAAGGTTGCACTTCTAGAGTTCTGATTACTTCGGAAAGTGAGGCGATATTACTGATCCACCTATCCGAAGATTATTAGTTTAGGTTGTCACGATTCAGTTAGACCATTGATCTGATTCAAAGTAGTTTCTTTCCTTGCTACTGTCAAAATCTTCTTTATCAACAGAAGTTTTTGGTCTGTGGGTTCTGAATTGTGTGAAGTTGCTTTGTCTATTATAAATTCAACAGTGGGGGTTTCGTTTGTACAGTTTGGGACTATTAACTGATAAGAAGAATTTGCCATGCTGCCAATGTTGGGCCACTTGAGCAAGAACCATACGATGGTTGACCCGGAACTCTCAGACAAGCTGGTGTCAAACTGGGCCCGTACCAAATAAAGTGAACACCATCCCAACATAGTAGTAGCGTGCATCATAGTTAGCGTTCTCCATACCGGAAGTCGAACCCGGCTGAAAACCAAGAATACTAACCGCTATATTTTAGGCGAGTGAACATTTTATATTTAAATAACAACACACATCTTGACAGCAGTTTTCTGTTTTTTGTTTTCCCCTTAGAGACGTTTCAACGGTTCGACATACCAGGCTTTCCACTGAAATGGTTCCATAGCAAACGAGGGGATGATTACTGTGTTGCGTTCACATGTTCAGCAAGTCCTGATTTGCCTGATGATGCCATCATACTGAATACAGCCTGTTTTGCAAGTTCCTGTATCCTCTTTTCCAATCTGGAGTTGCATAACCTGTCCGACCTGCTATTAATCACCTCACATAAACAGAGTCCTATTGTGTTGCCATAACTCGCAGAAGGATTGACCTTGTCTTGAATGCTTTCCGTTCCGTCAAAACTCTTCCAATGTATTGCACATGATTAACACTCATCTTAATAGCAAATCATGAGCAGAATAACTTCAAGGTTTATTATAACAGGTTGAAATTCCAATAGTGGGTGGCTCTATAGGGACGACGATACATCCATATATCTGACATTTACTTACGCCTTCTTTATGCTGCCATTCGAGCTCAATGCTGAAATTGGTGCACGTCCCACACTGATTTACATTAAAGACATTTAACAGATGCTTTTATCCAAAGAGGTTTACACTCGGGGCCAGTTACAATCCAATCAATTAAAGACTAAAAGCCTTTTAATAGTCCTAAAAAAAATCCTTACGCCAAGAACTACATCTAGGAAAGAGCCGACATCATTTAGCAAAAAGAATTGTACATATCTACAATTAAAAATGAATTTAAGAAAACACATTTACATAATTTTGAGTCTTGGCCCTTAGTTGCTTGGGTTATAACCTGTAACTCGCCCCTATATATGTATCTCTTTGGTTTTATCCAACTGAAATCTGACCAGCTCTTAAGATTTCCATTTTCTTTAAGACAGTACCCGTGTGATTGCATCCATTTAGTGTGATAATTGTGTCAAGTGTTTAATGTGATACCTACAGTGTTTTTTGCAATGCTGTTATTTAACTAGAAAAAACGGTCAAGTGTCAATTGTCCATGTGACAGTTTTGGCCACAAACTGCCTGAGATAAAAGCATAAAAGCTACTCGCTTGATTAAATAAATACGCAACGGAATAAAAGCCACGACTGACAGTAATTGCTGAAGTAATGCCACAGTGTAACTGACAAGGAAGAAGCGTCCTTTTGCACGGGAAGTAGGAAAAGCTATTTGTGCTGTCTGCGATGTCCACACAGTGCTAACAAACTTAAACACACCATTAAATCACTGAGATGTCAATAATTTCTGAATTTCTGTGGAGCATTTTTTTTATTATTATTATTTATTTATTTGGGGGGGGGGGGGTTTCGTCTCCAAATTCGATGTCAAGGGCTGAACCAAATAAGAGCCTGCATGAGCGGTTTTGATGTTCTTGTAATACTAATTATGTAGCCATTAACACAGCATCCACAATCAAGTCAAGTAAAAGCTGAAGTGAGCTTCTTGGATGTCATGTTGCCATGGTGTTGCGTGTATTCGATTAGGAGGCCATGCTTCTGGATGCTCATTTTGAAGATATTTGCATAGCAGATGGGTGTCTGAATGTAATGAGTCTTCGTTCTAGTGCCACTAAGAAGCCCACTCAAGATGGAAATGTTGTGGCTGAGAAGTCACAAGAGCTACATGACGATAACTTATATTTTCAACATATTTATTTTCTCTTGAATGGTGTCCGCTCTTTTGTTAGTGCAGTTATTAGAAGAGGAGGGTGTTTTTCTCAAAGATGGAAACTGAACATATGCAGGTGAACATAGTACATCAGCACAGACCGCTTTGGGTGGCCAGTTGGGTGCCACTCTAGCCTACTCCATTGTAATGGCAGTCCCAAGCCTAGATAGATAAGAAAGTTGAGTCAGGAAAGGTGTCTGGCTTAAAAATGGCAAATAATATTATAAACAGGCAAACAGGTCAATGTATTTTCGATTGTGGATCAGATATACACAATAGGTATAACAATAATTAGTATAATATGTAATATAGTTGCAATATTATGAAAATTCTACTTTTATAGGCATTATCGAAAGCTGAGCTCTGATTTAAAGGTTGATACCTTTTGCTTTGCTTCTTAGTAATGCGACTTAGTGGTTAGAGAAAGGTTGTCGGTTCAAGAAATACGACTGATAAAAAAAAGCCTCTGCTACAGTGACAGGATCACGATCATCAATGTCATCTAGATGTCTATCCATGCTACACAAACTTTCAAGCTCATCTCTCTCTCTCTCTCACACATACACACACACACATCTGTTAGGAGTCAGTAGTCACATCTTCATCCACCACACTGTAATCTACCGTAAAAAATGATTTACACGTGACGGTAACTGTACACGTCAAAGCGTTGTTTTCCAGAGCATGCAGTCACACTGGAGCCTGTCATAAGGGGTAAAAAAGCTGCGCTCAGCAACAAGGCCACTCTGAGACTAAAGCAGGATCAGATCAATGAGTCTACAGTCTATATATTTCATCCAAGCAGCTCTTCAGTGAAGTCCTGCTCCAAAAACAAACTTCAGGAATGGCAGTGGAAAACCTCAGAGTAATATACACATCCCACAACACACAGAAATCACAAATTATTAGCTCAGCAAAACTGAAACATAAAGGACATGAAAATCTAAAGGGCCCAGAGCACTTTCCACATCCAATTCCTCTCCTAAATAAATAAAATATATATAGAATATATATACAGGTCTTAATAATTCATCTTTAGTAAATGCTTTAGTGTGGTTTGGGTAGCTGGAACTTTTCCCAGAAGCTCTAGATGTATTGTAGGAATGCACCCTGGATAAGCCAGTAATTCCAAAAGCGCCTACCACCTACCAGCATGTTTCTCAACAAAGATAAAAGATAAACAGTTCTATCATCTTAAATCAATCAGGTATAACATTATGACCACCTTTAAATGAAAAGTTCATAGTGTTTTTGAATAGTGTACAATCATTTTATAGAAATATAGACACTATATAAAAATAAATAAAAACATTTGTTAATGACGCAAATTCGATGGAACCCAGTAGACTGGTCGTTGATGTCAGAAACACAAACCAAAAAGTTTAAGTGTCCAAGCCTAGTCAAAGGCAAGAGTGGAACCCATCCTCTTCTGATTGACATTGATGCATATTGGGTTAAAAATGTTTATTTGCACAGTATTTTTGCACATTGTATTTCATGATGTTTAAATAAGCGGAGAAAAAACGTATCACATAATATGTGGAATCAAATTGCATCTTGGGTAAGTCAAGTCTAGTGCGACTATGGCAAGGAGAAACACCCAGAAAGAAATACAAGAAGAAACCTTGGGGGGTCCAGACTCAACAGGGGCCCGTCCAGCATGAATAGAGTCCAGGTGTACAGTCTAATGACATTCTTTCTATGTATATACCAGCTTGTTTAAAAGCTAAGGTCAAAGCACAGGGTCAGAGAACAGGGTCAGCCAGAATTCAAGACTCAACCTTTTAGTAAATAATCCAAAACCCTCATCCTAATAAAATACTAGAAGTTTTAAAAGCTATTTTGGGACCAAAAGTGTGTAACAATTCACCTTGTGTTGACTTCTAAGGAAATGATGTTCCATCAATACTCAAAAGATACTTTGTCATAAAATGGCATTTCAATAAAATCACAGCTCCAGCTAGTTAGAGCTGAAGTGTCGACTTAAAATGCACCCACGCTCAGAGTCAACACAAACACAAAAACTATTTGCATTCATAACATGTAAATAATAAGCAACAGCTCCAGCACACCCAAATGGAAGCCGTTATGAGACCATATGGAATCTTACAGCATGTTAAACTGTGCACATGTGGATCTGTGTGTAATGTCATTTTACATCTCAGTGTGAAGGTTTATTATTCTTATATTAATCACTCTAACATTGTCAAGAAAAGCTTTATTACGCCCAATGCTTCATTATTTCATTAGCATGTTTACTTATCACTTGTAATGAACTGTTCTGCTGACTGCTGTGGTGCAAATGCTGCTTTGTGAATCTGACTGTTTTATATGAATGCACACTTGCTGTATTCGAGTCTTTCAAAGTGATTTAGATTTGTGCTGTGCTGTTCCTTCCTTGGACCACTTTGACCACTAGTTTTGGTAAAGTTTTGAATATGCTCTGCCCCTTTCATCTTGCCATCACAATTTGGTCATTGTCCAACCTATTTTTTCTCTGCGTTTAACATCTACTTTGAGGAGCAAATGTTCACTTAGTGCATAATATATCTCCCCCACTAACAGATGCCATCGTCATAATGTTATGCCCGGATTTTGCAAAGATGTGACTTTACTCGTATGATACTACGTTCACATATAAGACTTAAAATACATTTGTTTTGCATACTATGCACCTACTGTTGAAAGAAAAATGCATTTATTATTTAGATAAATGCTGCATTATTTAGATCTGATAGCTTTGTGATTAAACTACTAAGCTAGACATCAGAAGGTCACTGGTCAAACCCCACAACTGCCGAGTTGCATTTACATTTTCAGCATGTAGCAGATACCTTTATCTGATTAAAACATACAATTACAACAGAACAACTTTTTTGAGCAAATGAGGGTTAAGAGCGTTGCTCAGTGGCCTAACATTAACAACTTAACAAGTAAGACTGCACTATTAAGGCCCTTAACCCTTAAACAAAAACGGTGTTCGCTTGACACAAACAATATATATATATGTGTGTGTGTGTGTGTGTGTGTGTGTGTGTGTGTGTGTGTGTGTGTGTGTGTGTGTGTGTGTGTG
>JAOUQU010184095.1:0-14421 GCA_028566735.1 Ammoglanis amapaensis | reverse complement strand
CCAGCCCGACCCGGGGATCGAACCCGGGACTTCTTGCAGTGAGGCGACAGTGTTATAACCACTCAGCCACCGTGCCGCCCTTGTTATTAAATAATAATTATATTATTATTAATTGCTGATTTATGAACTCTGGGAAATTAACATGACTGTAAGAATGAAAACAAAACAAAACATTCTAGTGGTTTGAATGCTGTATGACAAAATTCCTACTGTGACAATTCTTCTATTGAGCTGGGACTGAATAACTGGATTTCCATCCAAATGTTTCCACAAGTTTAATACACATTTATGAAATTAATTAGAAAAAACAAATGTGGTGTTTCCATCAACAAAAGTTCTTCGATTAAATTAGATCGATTAACACGGTTCCTTAAACTGAATCAGGAACAAAGTGGCCTGCAGGGGGTGCCGTGCACGTACGGTAAGTGATCTCCCAGTCTCCCAGTCTCACGCCGTACCCACTCCAAAATACGGATGAGATGATCGGACAGTCCGGTCGAAACACAAGTATAAATTGACATTTAGAGGCATTTAAAATCCAATTTGATTCACTTTTTTAACGTTTCGGCGCTACGATATTCATATTTTCTTACTTCCTGTAAGCACATTTACACATTTCGCTAAAAACTGGTGGATGAAAAGCCAATTATTGATATTCAAATTCAAATTGTATTTGTCATTACATATATGCAGATGTACAGTGCAATGAAATGTTTCTCTTCGCATATCCCAACTTGTCTGGAAGTCAGAGTGCTAGTACAGGGTCGGCCAACATACGGCGCCCCCTGGGGTGGACGGGGTTGAGGGTGTCGCTCAAGGACCCAAAAGTGGCTGTGTAGCAGAGCCTGGATTTGAACCCCTAACCTTTGGGTTCACAGCCCAACGCTCTACTCACTTGCCTGATGTTTCATATTTATACGTGTATGGCAGCATTTCTTGTTTGCTTGCTTTAAAGTGTATTCTTAAGGATTTAAAGCGTTTCAGGATTCACCAGTAAGATAAACGACCAGAAAGGACTCAACAACGTATCTACGTATTGTGATAAATGATTCACGTCCATTAAAGGCATCACTAACTGAATTAGCTGAAATAAAGCACATGATAAATGAATTGATTTTTAAATGAGCGCCTAGTTCGAGTGATACTGTCGATAGTCAATTTACACAGCGAGAGAGCAAAACATTCGTTTAAGTAAACACCGAACGATCAGTTTTATGCGTCGCTCTGAATAATCAATGCTTTGTCTGATTTGTGTCAACACCCCGGGTGTAGGGTTGGTCGCGTGAGGAAAATAACCTCAACACAATTCACTGCAAGACTTTCGGGAAAGAAAGGAATTGAATTTTTTGACCGAACTGGCCAGAACTGTTATTAGCAGTATTAGGAAGTATTATTGTCACAGTACTTCGGTTCTGAATGGTGCCATAAACCAAATAATAAGAATATGAACCCCATTATATATGATTAAATATCATCCCTGAAATAGGTTAGCATCTTGGCAAGTACACAGTACAGACTCGGTTTTACAAAGAAGTGAAAGAAAATCGCACGTTGGCTTTAAACGTAACGAGAAACGTGATCCGTAGGTAACAAGTACAAGTACAAGACAAGAGATGAGGCTAAACTTGTGATGATTTTAATTCTTGCACTCGTTTGTATAAATCAGTTTCGAAACGAGAATAGGCTCAACGTAGCGGGACGTGTTCAGGGTTTAATTTGATTAATCAATTAGGTCAGGCTTTGCTACTATCGAAAACAAAACCACTGATATTTCCTACCGGTCAAGGATCAGGACCGTAACACTCTTGTAGTGAAGCAGGAGCCACTATTCATATCTACAGTACACTGGAACAAGATTGTATAGTGGAAGTTAGATATTCAATGACTCCGCATTCAAGGAAACTTAGTAGTTACATGAGAAGATTTTAACGATTACAACTAAACCCAACAAAATACCCTAAAGTTATTTAGTTAATTCAACACTATAGTTACTTACCAAAACACGGATTAAAATGACCAAGAACTAATTCAACAAGAGATGATTTATTATGACCCGTAAAGAAACTCAGACTGGCACCAGTCATTTAAGACCGGGAAAGAATCAAGAGAACTAGAAATGTTGGTGGCATTTGGCATCTAAATCACCCGCTAGGTGGGAGAAGCCATCATCATTTGAGACCAGTACATGGTGCAGGAAAATAAAGAAAGGGTGGCAGTGTCTTAATAACTGGGTAAACACCTGACAACTGCCACATCTGTTGCCAAGCTCAGTTATTAAAAATAAACAATAACGTTCTTTGATAAATGTTTGTTTAGTAAGTCAGCTCCTTAATCTCACCCAGATTATGCTTGGGACAAATGATCCAGACCCCGAACCACCAAGAATCTCAGTATCTCATCTCCACTTGACGATGAACAAACTGACCAAAAAGGAAAATTCGGTTTTAGGGACTAGATTCCAAGTGGTCGAGCAAAATGATTCCATTTCATTAGCAGAAAAGACTAAACAAGCCAAAACTAGTTAAACACAATTTATAAAGAAATGCATTTATGATTCAGAAATCAATACAATCTTGATACATCTGAGCACGTATATACAACCATTTACAAAAAGAATCCAGACCACTGCTGACCACTTATACTGAATATAAAATTAAATACAAATAAATCTGTAAATATGCGTTCAAGACTGTCGCCACGGTGCAGCAAAACCAGTTCAAAGTGTCAATAAGTCACAGTATAAAGGGCTTTAAAAAGAAAAGTCCCAGTCCAGCGCAACTCAAGAGCTGCTCAGCATCTCTAATCTCCGTTTTAAGTGTTCGCACTTCCGCCTGAGCTGCTCTTTTGTGCTCAAAAGTTTCCTCTCTTCTGTTTGCAAACCGACCACAAACTCCGTGGCCTTCTTCAAGATGACCACTTTGGCGGCCTTCTCGTTGTTGGCCACCGCCGGAACCTCGTCGCGCAGGGCAAAGAAACTGAGTTTGAGCTCGTTCCGACGCTGCCGCTCGAGTACGTTGTGAGTCCGACGCTTATCGTTGTCCTCAGAGTCCGACGCCTTGGGGCTCGAACACTTGCGGTTTGAACCATGGTGTCTCTGCGGTCGGGTGCCGTTATCGAACCGGAGGCGCTTGACTGCAGGCTGCTCCGCCCGGGTGCACGGTTGCGCCGCGTAATTGTGCTGATGAATGGTGACATGGGAGCGCTTCAGGACCACTGGGCTGGAGTCGCACTTTCTTGCCGATTTCCTCTTTTCTACAGTGACCACGTCGATCTCCTCGTCGTCCTCATCCTCATCCTCATCTGCAAGGGGTAAAAAATCTGGGTGAGTTTTAAATCAAAGTCACACCTACTGCAGCCTGAGCCGGCCACGCCCACTTTAGCACCCTACTATGTAGAAACTGGTATTCATTGCACAAATCTCACACAAACACACAAGTTCATATCTTCAATTTGCCTGACTCATGCTTTTGGACTGTATAGGAAAACCTGAGCAACCCGAGTAAAACCAGACAGACACCGAGACAACATGCAAAACCAAACAAAGGACCTGGACAATCCCACCTGGGGATGAAACTGGTACTTTAGAGCTGCATATTGCACATATTGTTGATTTTAGCTACACGTGTGTAAATGATTCATCTTGATGTAATAACTGCCAGTAGTTGAATATAATTCTGTTATATGGATGATGGTCCCCGTAAGTCTGGTTCCTGTTTTTAAGGGCGTTCTTTATCCTCTGCATTCTTAACAGGTAGTGTTTAGATTAAAGCATTTACATTAAGTCAATGACCATGACTTACCGGACTCGCTGTCACTGCTGCTGCTGCTCCCGCTATTGGGCGGCGTGTCCATCAAGGAGCTCTGCTCAGTCTCTTTCAATTTTGCACCTTCAGTAAGCGGGTAAGGAAACACCACCGAAGGATCTATACAGTCCGACGTGGTGTTAACGTTAACTTCCTGTAAATAGCCAGGATTCGATCCAGAGTCCTCTGAGCACTCGCTTTTGACGGGCGACTCTTTCCGGGCGGCTCTGATGGAGGCCAGGCGCTCCGACACCACCCGCTCCAGCTTGGCCGCCGCCGAGAAGCCGCTCCACATGCAGTCCTGAATGATGATGGACTTCAGGAATGACTGCGTCGAGTCCGAGTCGCAGATGAAACTCTGGTTGACCGCGTCGTCCCCGAGGAACTCCGTGACCATCTCCAGCTGGTCGGCGGTGGACGGGAACGGGCTGGAGACTGACGAGCGCCGACTTGGGGACAAAGGAGGTGTCGGGAGCAGCTCGAACTTCTTCCAGATGTCCTCGCTGGGCGCCGGCGGCTGACCGTTCTGATGCGTGTAGAAATCCTCATCGTCGTTGTCGAGGTAGAAATAGGGCTGGTACGAGTCGTAGTCGTAGTCGTAGTTCCTGCTCGCTACGTTAAGCGGCATGGTGACTGCCTGGGAATGAGAAACCAGGGTTAGATAAACTTCAAGAGAATTTTCAACTACCGGCTCATTATGTAAGACTAGTGAGCCGCAATAATAACGTAGCAGCGGCGACTCGTTCACGAACGAACCGACTCTTCAGAGTATTGCCGTAAGATATTTAAAAAGCCAGCGAAAGAACTTTGACAGAACTACAGAATGACTCCCAAACGCATTAGAAACGAAAACGCACAACATTTAAAGAAAAAACGGACAAAATATCTAGCAAATCCATTTCGAACAGAAACCACGTGAAACGAACCGACTCCTACCGGCGAACCGATTCACTATGACGACTCCCTTTAAAGAGCCGGAAAGATCTCTTTAAACACTAAATTCTACAATGCCGGTCTGAACACCGTAAATCTCAAAACCTTTAATGCGGATGAATTATTAAGTTTTATATTAATATATTTTGGAATAAATGAGGACTACGTGCTTATTAATAAGTCCACAACGATGCCAAGTAACGGTGATCCGAACGTTTCCAGTACACAAAGCAGCACATTTAGCAGCCATTGAACCCTGAATTAGTTCTAAAGCGGTGTTAAAATAAAATATAATATAATATATAAATGTTTATAATGTAAATACCGGTACTGCGATATGTATTAAGTGTTAACGTTAATACAAACAGCGGCGTTTATTAGTTTGTTCCCCCCCAAGAACATCAGTATTCAATCTAAAATGACATTAGTGATTTTCCTAATAAAGCAATATAAAAAAGAAATTAAATGAGCACGGTTATGTTTATTTAGTTAGGCAGGAGAAGGCCAGACAGGGAGGGGTGTTACCTGGTAGTATTAGGTAAATTTAAAGGGCAATGACAGCAAGTACGTTTGATTAAGATACAAAAATGTACACGAACGGTTTCTAAAAATGAAATATTACAGCTGCTACTTAAAAACGGATTAAAAAATTAGAAATAAAATGGTTAGAAAAGAGAAAATGAGCCTATTAAAATCAACTAGCCCGAAGCAAGAGTGTGAGACGGGGTGCGTTCAATTAGCCACTTGAAACTAATTACCATAGACGCCAAATACAGTCGGATAAATAAAGATAAAATGGTTGTAACAAGTCGAAATAGTTTTGTACAATAAAGTACTCACCAGTAGCAGCTAAAGGCGTGTTAACAGAAAGAAGGTTTAAACAGTTTCCCAGTTCAGTGAAAGTAATTCCAGTTGTACGACAAAACAAAATCGCCGGTATTCGTTGAACGCTGCACACGACGTAGTAAACTCCACTAGAGCTCGCGCGCTACTGTGATTCGCTGATGACGCACCAGCCGCTATTCACTCCCAGCTAAAAAATCTCCTCGCGCTGCTGCACGCCGCCTTTTAATGACTCCTCCGTGTTCATCCGCCAACCTCCTCTAGTTTCCCGCCAAATAATCACTGCGTAGTGACGCCACTTCGCCACCAAATCGCCCTTCCCTACTAAATTATTCAGCCTCGTTAATTAGCGTCGCAGTTAATTCGGACTTTATTCTGATTCTGTGGTATTTTTCACGCGCTTTTATCACGCGGGTACAGTTTATTCCAGGACCTAGATTGTCGCGCGTAGTGAAAGTTTGTGATACTGCCCAGGAGAGGGCGGGGCTCAGGGGGTTTGTAAGCGGGCACTCTGACAGTTGTACTATCATTCTGACCGGGCGAATGACATCAAGTGGGTCAACTGACATTTAAACAAGGGCAGAACCAAAGTACACTTATCAAATAAATAAACAGCCAAATTAAAATGCCAATCGTGACTTAAACAGAATTTCTTGACTGACATAAAGCATTAAGAATGAGTCAAACACTTAAAAAGAGTGCACTCACACCTGAACACACCTGAATACTGAGTTATTTTGACCTGGCGGCATGTCTTTGGACTGTCCAAGGAAACCGGAGCACCCGGGAGAAACCACAGACACATGGGAAGAAAGTACCCAGGATTATCCTAGTGGTCAGTGTACAGGACTGGTACTATGAAAAACGCCAATTCCAATGCCAGGTTGACTCAACAATGCTAAGTTGTTGCTGTTGGACCCTCGAGTAAGGCCCTTGACTCCCATTGCTCAGGCTGTGTATTGTAACTAATGTAAAGGTGTCTGATAATAGTAAAATACTTTGACTGACCCACCTGGGGATTGAACCCAAGACTTTGTGCAGTTGTAACATTTTGGTAAAGGTACTGGTTGCTGGTTTAAGTCCCACCACTGCCAGGCTTCCACTGTTGGACCCCTGAGCGAGAGGCTGCACAGACTGTACTCTGTAACTGTAATGCAAGTCGCTTTGGATTAAGGCGTCTGCTAAAAACATTTAATTGATCTAATGTTTTGCATTTATGCAAATGACATTTAAAGTTGTTGGCATTGATGATGTCAGTTTGTTATTGTTGTCTTTGTTCCGGTCTCAGCGGGTCCAGACTCACACATTAGCACGATTAGTACTTAGTATACACGTCTAGATCTATTAGCACTTTAGACCAGGTTCAGTTTGCGAAAGGAAATTTAAATACCCAGATAAGACTCAGATGTCCCATCGAGCACCTGCCAAACTTTTATTGATTCATTCATTCATCGGTTAGTTTTTACCCAGCGCATCATTCTGCAGTATCATCAGCGGTGAAAATATTTTGCGTCAATTGATTGCAAAATAACACGCACAAGAACTCGACCTCAGACGATCGACCTTTTGCACAATTTGGCCCACGTGATGTTAAATCAGCATTAAAAATAGTATAGCATTAAAGCTTTTTATTATGCAAATCGTGTTTTTAATAAAATTCTAACTCGGTTGTCCTAAAATATGGAGAAAACAGTATACCACGCATCATTAAATTATTATTATTTATACATTTTGTATTTGACTTTTTTTTTGTCCTAGGTTCAATGGCGTCCTAATTCAGCGTTAAGCATCTCCTCTCAATCCTTAATCAGAATCTGTAGGTAAACAAATCAACAAATAAAGGTTATATTGTAAAGTTTACATTGATAGTAAATGATGTAATAACTCTGACATCATGACAACACTCCCTGCTAACAGCTGATGAGATCAGGCCAAAAGCAGTGCTCTTGAATAAGGTATGGATAGGGTTGCCCTCTACTGGCTGTAGACTGCATCATCATGGGTTCGGGTATGGAGTCATGGAGACACGTCACTGATGACGTAAGGGGTGATGAATCCTGTCAGAAATACACAAATTTCTTTAAAATTATGAAATAAATAATCACTGATATTTTAAAGGATTCGTTGCAGTTTGAAACCTTGCATGACTGTAGTGTTCAGCTTGCAGTGATTAACACTCTCGAGTTCGATTCACGACTACAAACACGGGGCTTTCTGTGTCATGTCTGCCTGGGGTTACTCGAAAAGTCCAAAAATACACAAGTAACACATTTCGAAGACACAAAAATGGTCCATTTCTGTGTTCGATATGTTAAAAATGACGTTAAAAGTTAAATAAATAAATAACTTTCAGTACAAAAAGTCATCTGCAATTATTTACAGCAAACACTAACACATGATGCACAGAAACACTTAAACAGAAATTTTCAGGGTTATGTTTCCGTTTAGGTTCTCAACAAAGTCGAGACGACAAGAACCTGAACTGGAACAGACAGAGAAAGTTCTGCAAATATTCTTGAACGATACACCGGTTGGGAAACATTTTGCACAGTACAAGGTTCGATTCTGAGAAAACACAATGTATTGACTTACTGTTTACTACAGCGGTGTGTGGTTTTGGACGCTGCCCAAGTGACCAACTGCCCTACATGCTCAAAGTTAATCAACACCCGACCAAGGTTGTAACCGCAGAATCTAAAATATACAAACACATACAGAACATAACCAAAACTATAATGGGGGGTGCACGATTTGGCTACAATACGTGTAACAAAATCTGTTATATTCAGTTTATCGGTTCACCTTCAGTAACTTCTTCACCATGGTCAGGGTCATGGAGGGTCCTGACCGAACCAGGGTGCAAGTCTATCTCAAGCATTGCACACTGACACACATTTCATCAGTACACACGTGGATGATTTAGTATTTCTTATTCATCTTACTAGCTGAAAACTGGAGCACCTGGAGTACCTTCAGAGTGCTATCCATCAGTAAAACACATTTAAATAGTAAATGTCACTCACAAGCAGGCACGGAGTTAAACATGTATGATGTTTCAATGTACAAACACGTTCCTAAATGTTCTAAACGTGTTCTGAAGCCACGTTCCGGTATCACATAGTGATGATATCTTCAAGCATGGGCCTAAAAGTGCACGTGACATGGAGTCCACATGGCCGAGCCTGATTTATAGATTTACTGGTGAACGCATGTGTCTGTCCTCCCCCGGGGTCTTTCTAGGAAGCAGATGGGTCGACGTACTGGCTGTGCAGTAAAGGAATCGCGTTCGCTTCTCCGAGCATGTCGTAACACAGAGCCATGTTTAGGCATGAGAGAGGCCACGGGGTGAACGAGTGCCTGAGGAAGAGATCAGTGTGTCGCTCTGTGAGGGATCTATTAAAGGGGTTTTGTCTCGGAGCCAAGTGGGTAGAGGGGCGGATGCGGAACAGGACACATGTCCAGGTTTTAAGTGCCTGACCGAGAGGTTTCCATTCTGCTGACCTGTTCTAATGTCTGTTTATAGCAAGTCGAGTAAGTGCTAAGACACCTCACTATAATAACTCGGTTTATGATTCCATTGCTGTACTTTACTGTCCATGTGCTGCTCATTTAAACGCTTGTAAACTTTTTATTACGAGGATTGTCACCTTGTGGATTATGGATTTTCATTATATGGATTTGAGTCAAACGAATCAGTGTATGAATTGTACATTCACCATAAAAAGCTCATTATAATATTTATTATTATTGTTGTTATTGATCAGGCACACCACTCATAGATTCATACTTATAGGGCCTATAAGCACCCAAATGGTTTAATGCTTTATATGTGCAACAGTGGCTAAGTGAGTAGCACTGTCACCTCAAGAACATCCTGGGTTCGATCTGGGTCATATCTGCGTGGAGTTGGCATGTTCTCCTAGTGTCTGTGTGGGTTTACTTTATGTACTCTGGTTTCCTCCCAAGAATCCATAAAAATACAAGTGAAGTTAATTAGAGATGCTGCGTTTGATATAAACAACACACGGCCTTGTGGGATGAATTAATATCGTACATAAAAAAGGGCAGTGATGGCTTACTGGTTCAAGCTCAACTACAACCAAGTTGCCACTGTTGGGCCCTTAACTCTCAGTTGCTCAAAAATGGTGTTCCATTGTCAGTGTAGTCATCTGCAGACGAAGTGGAAAAACAACAACAACAACAACATACTAAATAAATTCAATGGAATCTACAATGCAATGTGAGAGATAGAAGCACTTCAGAATGACCACAAATACACCGTTTTTTGTCACTTACCTCTTATTTTAGAAATTTGTGACCATAAAGGTATAAAGAACAATTATTATTCAATAATGTGCTTAGAAATAATGAATAAAACATTTACATATTCCAGTGCTTCTTTTTAAGAAAGACATGGCAGCTACAAACCATTTATGGCAACCACATCGAACTGCAGGAACCGCACCGGTAGTACTCGGAGTCTGAACTCGATCTGGGGCCGCTTAACATAAAAGACGGGATCATATGACTTACTGGGAATTTGACCCATTTCCTAACATATGAGGAGCTTTTGAGGAAACCGAAGGAGGAGTTTAATACCAAGAAGTCTCTCGAGTTTCCCGGGACTAATCTGGAAACTGGCAGGAGGCTCGAGGCTCCGTGAGGTTGTTTCAGGCCTTGCATATTTCACACGCTTCTACACTGCTGGAAGTGGGCAGATGTCATTGCAGAGCTTTAACGGTACCGACAGAGGGCGCTGTTTCTACACTAAATGTGTTCGGCTAATATGTTTTTGTTTATTTTCACACTTCTTTCTTTCTTTTTTAAAAATAAACTTACTTCGTCACCGCGCAGTATAGAGTAAATACAATTCAAAACATGTATAAATATTTAAAAGATTGTTATGCTAATGTATGTTTATGTTTTTTTATAAAGATGATTGTCACAATGGACAGTATAGCGGACCTGATGTTGTCTTGGGCGTCACCTGGTGGTACAATAATACATTACACTCAAAACTGGATAATTAAAATGATTTACCTTATAAAAAACAAGCAATTTACTTCTAAAATCCTTCTAAAGTTTGTTTTAATATTTGATTAGATTTTATTGACTTAATTTCTTGAATCCCAACCAATTGGAATGTTTTTCTTTGAAATTGCACATGTACAGATGTACAATGACATTTATTCTGCTTGTATGTAAGTTGGGGTCCGATCACAGAGTCAGCAATCATACGCCGCCCCTGGAGCAGACAGGGTTAAGGGTCGCGCTAAAAAACCCCAACACTGGCTGTGTAGCAGAACCTGGATTCGAGCCCCCAGTCATTTGATGGTGTAAAGCTCAACCCGCTTAAGCTATACTGTCTGCATTTAAAACACTTAATCATATACTACGTATTGCTTTAAATTCCAATCTTTATATCTAAGTTAATACGTCCACAGCAAGAAAAATAAAATTAATGTAAATGCAAAGCTGTTAATTGGTTCGTTCAATACAGGTGATCAGATAAGGTGCATTCTGGGAGTTGTGGTCCTGCGAATCGCTTTCCTTCGCAAAAGAAAAACAGCCAATTTTGAATCACGTTGTCACTTTTAATCATTATGCAACAAACCATCTCGGTTTCAAATGAATGTGCATTTCTTCTACTTCAATCTCTGTAGGAACATTAAGAAGAATGAAGAAGATCGTCAAACAAGTTCCAAACAATACGAGTCCAAGTGGACGCCGTAGACGGGTTCAATATATTAACATTTCTGCAGAATACAAGAACGCAGATAGAAGAAGGGCAGGCGAGCGAATTCCACGGTGCTTCATGTTAAAGTTTGCACGTACTGTACATCCTGAGATAGAAAAAAAAATCCCGACTCGGAATGAAATATGTTCTCGTTTCAAAAATACAGGAACAGACACGATGATGAAAATGCCCGTCGACGAATCTCCCTCATCATCCCTGGAACAGATTTCACATCACGTATATGAAAAGCCACCAGAGTTTATAACACCTACACAGCAGAAGTGCTTAAAAAAATAGTGCCTCTGATATGCTCTCTAAAATCGATCTCTTCTCCGTCCTATATACAGTAAATCTGATAAAAATCTCTCTCTAGTTAAATATATTTAGTATATATTAAGTGTTATTAAGTCAAACATTTCACTGGTTCGTCCATCTGTGCTGCAAAATTTAACATTCAAGTTCAGAGCTCGACACTTTAGGAAGAAAACCCTTTTCCCATATTGTTAGATATTTAAGCTTAAAACAACTAATAAACACAGACGATGGCAGATGCAGATTATTTACATTCCACACAGAATTCATTCTTGTATCTGCTTTTCATTACAGATGCAGAGCAGCAGCACATCAGATCAGCACGCCATCTTACTTTGGTAAAGAAGAACATGCCAGAACTTCACCGTCCTGCAGTCACTTCCGATGGCAGCTGGAAGACACCTTACAAATCTGTACAGTAGATTACGGGCGACACCTGGGATAAATCTTCCGATGGGACGGTCCGGGTCCGTTCTGTGTGGCACGTTTTCTCTCCGACAGTGTCCATCTGTGTGTGTGTTCCTCTAGGATGCATCAGTTTCACTCCGACAGTCCAAAAACATGCAGCCAGGACAATTGTGACAAATCTATAATGTCGGGGGCAGTCGAGGCCTGGTAGTTAAAAGAACAAGGTTTGTGATCAGAAGGCTGCAGGTTCGATTTCGAGAGTCGACGGGTCTGGACTGAAGTGCCTTTGAGCGAGGCACGGAAAGCACCCTAACTGCGCCTTGGGTGCCGTTGCTAGGGCTGCCCATTATTTTAAACTCAAGTGCTCATTACTGCCGCCTAGTGTGTGTTTTACTGTAAGGAACGAGGTAAACAAGGATAATTGATTTCGTGGTGAAAAACATTTTCTAAATCGAAATCTAATTGTGGATCAAAAAATAAAAGAAGCGGCCGAAATATATATATATATATATCGTTTTTATAAAAAATTGCTTTTTATCAATTAATATTTTTTTCTTCTCCTGTTTCATCTTGTTTCACATCACGAACAAGCTTTAAGAACCCGGATCAGTATATTTATATGGTGGTCTTTGGCGCCGCCCAGTGGTACAGAAATGAATTACACTCAAACTGCACTAGTTTGCTTTGATTTGGGCGGCTGTTTAAAATAATTCCATGTAATAATAACAACAATAACAACGACAAATCAGATATTTCAAGAGTCTAGCAGCTAATTCGACAGAACGTGGCGCTATATTAGTAAGCGTGTTTGAAAAATGTTTCATCCAACCAGCCTGTGCAAACAGCAAAGGCCAGCAGGGGGCAGCACCGAGCCAAAACAAAACAAAAAAACAAAACCACTGCCATGGAAAAGCAAGAGATCCCTGGTTCTAGGTTCTAGTGATGAGTATAAAGAGCGTGCAGATGATCCCGGAGGTACATGTAGATGTAGATGGGTCTGGTTTATTCCTCATCCTCGTCTTCCTCTCTCAGTTCCACGATGTCGTCCATCCGGCTCCTGGACCGCACCGCGTTCATGGGGGCGGAGTCCTCGTCCTCTACAGTTACTTCTCCATTGCAGTCTTTCTTCTTTAATCGAGAAGTAATAAAGTAATAAAGTACGTGAGAATGAAAAAATCGTGTTTATATTTAAAATGCAGTTTAGCAGTTACCATCACCGTCTACTTACCAACACTTTATACTAAAGATAATAAAATACTAAACAATGTCTGGATAGATTAAGAAATGTCCCGTTGTGGATAAATAAAGTACTCTCCATCTACCTACCTACCTACCTACCTACCTACCTACATACCTACCTCCCAATCTATCAACCTACCTACCTACCTACTGTCTGTATGTGTGTATGTAGTAAGTATGTACAGTATCTCGTGTGTGTATGTAGTAAGTATGTACAGTATCTCGTGTGTGTATGTAGTATGTACAGTATCTCGTGTGTGTGTGTATGTAGTAAGTATGTACAGTATCTCGTGTGTGTATGTAGTATGTACAGTATCTCGTGTGTGTATGTAGTAAGTATGTACAGTATCTCGTGTGTGTATGTAGTAAGTATGTACAGTATCTCACCTGTCTTCGGTAGACATACAGTGCTGCGATCGCTACCATCGTAGACTCTCCAATGAAGCCAGCCAGGAGCGATCCGACCCCCAGCGTGCACCCTAAACAACACAGCCAAGCATCACACATTACTAAACAATGTCAGGATCCGACTGAAATCAGCCGAAAGAATTATCAGCAAAATATATTTATTAACAAGTATAACCCCATATAAGTAAAACCCCCACTGACCCCATATAGGGCAGCACGACGAGACTGGTGATGAGCACGATGATCCTCAGAATGGAACTGGGTGCCAGGACGGAGGTCTTCTTCAGGGTCATGAGCCAGCCGGTGAGGTGAGCACGTACGGTCACTTTCAAACAGAAATAACATTAAATCACATCGCTGAGCAGAGAAACTACCGGTCATGTTAATAAATCTTTACTGTTCTGTACGTCCGAAACTGGAACTAAAGAATGAAAACTGAAAGTTTTGTGTTGTACCGATGTTTTCTGGAGCAAAGAGATAAAGAATCGTCGTTACACCAGTGAGGGTGTGTTAGTGCCCGTGGCACAGATAAAGTCTACAGAAGGTTTTGTATGTTAAGCAACATTTGCAGCACTTTTTCCGAGTCCGTGTTACACACACACATATTCGATAAATATACATAAATACACAAAGTTTTTTATCTGTACATATTTTCAAATTCAATTTTATTTGTCATTACACATATACAGATGTACAGGACAACGAAATGTTTCTCTTCGCATATCCCAACTTGTCTGG
>JAOUQU010183985.1:0-14421 GCA_028566735.1 Ammoglanis amapaensis | reverse complement strand
TAAGTGAAACAATCAGGAGTTCCTGAAGTACTTGAAATCTGAATAACTATAATAGCACCAACACATCTGTTGATTTATTAACAATAAAAAACATTTTAAAAAGCAATAAACATGTTTGTTGTTAAGAATATATGTGCATTTATTCAAAATTTTAGTAGCAAAATAATTGCTAAATAATTGTTAAATAATTAATTACAGACCCTGTAATTAACTCGATTAAAATTTTTAATCAAGTCCCACCACTAATTTCTATATTTGCATATCCAATTTGCCACACTCACATGGTTTTAGACTGTGGGAGTAAACTTGGAATAAATCCTCTTACTCAGACATGGGTAGAACCTGCAAACTTTACACAGAAAAGACCCGGTCACCCAATAAAGGAGTCGAACCCATGTGAGGTGACAGTAAAAGTAAGGTCCCCTAACTGAGATTCAAAGTCAGTGTGTTGGTGTGCAAGTGCTGCATCCCACTGCATGTCTTTGGACCTGAAAAGGACCAGAGAAAACACAAACACATAAACAACATAAACTTTTTTTTTCTAATTGCTGTGCCAATTCATTATTCATTATTTTTTATGGTTGCCTGGCGGTGCAAGAATCAAAGCAAGCCGTGTGTGTTATTTCAGTCATCAGTTCTCTGAGTTCTGTCTAGTTTAACAATATAATCTCATAGTGTGCTGCGTTTCATATCTTTGTTACTTGGAATAACCTTTTGAATATTAAACAATCATGATATGCTTTAAATAGAAATGTACACTTTAAGCTGGGGAGGATGATACTGGGAGAAAATGTTTAGAGACATGTCTGACAAATGAAGATTAAAAGTTGCTCTTTTTGGCAGCATGATATTTTAAAAATATATTTTATAATAAGGTGAATCCTCACTTAGCCAGCTACAGTGTTTAGTTCCAGGATACAATACAATACATATTTAGAACAAAGCAACGAAGAATCAGAGATTCAGAGAATTCATTAAACTAAATGTTATTTTTGTCTGGTTTTGTATCTTTAGCAACTAAATGATGTATATGCATAAAATAATGCAGATCAAAGATGTACAAAAAAGCACTCTTAATGTCATTGATTTTTACAACTGGACCATCTCAATGAGGAATGGTATTAAAATGTATATAGCTGTTTTGTAGCACCACCAGATGATAATGAAGATTAAAGACTAGACGAGTTTATTTTTGTGTGGACACTTAATTTTTTTCTGTATTAGTCACATTAATTAATTTATATAAGAATAGTTTAAAATGCAATTTGAAGTTTCTTTACGCAGTAAGGGAAAAATGTGTCATTGTTTTGGATAGTTGTGTCTACCTCAGAAATAAAGGGAATCTATGATTTAGATAAAGAAAAGATTGACCCAATACAGTATAAACTAAAGCTTTATCCTTATTATATAAATTCATTTAAAAATAACATATTGTGGACCCAGCATTGTGAATCATATGGCATAGTTAGCAGAGCGTGATATCCATGTTTATTTATGTAATGTTTTTGTCTCAGTATGAAATAATTTATTATCATTATATTTTCAGTAACCATTTGCAAAATTCTGAATCTTTTTTGTTTATGGTTATAAGTTGTTGAGGCGTGTTTCACATTTCTTACTAATTAAACTTGAGAGAAACACTGCTCAGTTTTTCTCTATATCATTGTTTCTAGGGTTCAGAAGGTGAAGAAGAATAATGGGACAGTCATATTTATTTAGCAGTTCTCTCTGCCAAATAAAGCATGGTCATTAATCATTATCATCTTCAGCTAGTCAAAAGAACAGTATGTTATCAACTGCCTACATTTGGTAATATTTTCAGCAGCCATTATAGATTAAATACTGGTCTTCACAAAATAGTTTGTGATGTATAAACACTAAATCCAAAGTCCTGGCCCTTCTATCTTCTGTTATAATAAATTCTGATAAAGCTTTTATATCATCGAGCATTTAAACGGTGTTTAAACTTTGTATGGCTCCAAATTTAGTCTAGTATATCCTGGCATGTTTTACTTTCCGATGTCCAGAGTCCAGACCTTTAAATAAAACTTCTTATGATTAATCATAAATCAGTTGCATGTGAATTAAACACTAAATGAATTACATGTGACTAATAGCATTCACTGATTTGTCTGTCAGATGCTATATGATGAAACATGATTCATAATTTAAAAGATATGCATTTACTGCTCGTGTCTAGTGTCATTATATTTTTCAACAAATTCTTAGTGTTGTAAATAAATTAGTTTTTTGTGTATGTCTAGGCCTAGAAGCTTAAGTTGATTTTAAAACATTTCTGTGTCGGTATGGTACTTGGTAGTGTTTTCAATATTTGTTACATTTAGAGATGTTACATTTTCAGCATTTAGCAGATGCTCTTATTCAGCGTGACTTACAAAAGTGATTCAATATTAGTAAACATTTCTTTACTATAGTTGATGTAGACAACAGTTTAAAATACAAAATCTTTATGTATTTATTTTTTAAGTGATTGGTAAAGTGAGTTTTTAGTCTCTTTTTAAAGACAGAAAGAGAATCAAAAGTTCTGATAGACAATGGAAGCTCGTTCCACCATTTGATCTCGATTCTTCTTGAGTCCTGAGTGGAGGATCATGTCAAGCAAGGTTAGATTCTCTGAGGCTGTGTGGTACTTTTCAGGGTTTAATTAGACCCTGAATTAGTTACCCTGATAACCATGATTAGTTACTTTGCTGATCTGTTTTTGGTTTTGTAGACCAGCACCAGAATTTTAAACTAAGTAGCAGCAACTGGAAGCCAGTGAAGAGATCGCAGCAGAGGGGTGATGTGGCAGTATTTTGGTTGGTTAAACATAAAGCAAGTGGCTGCATTTTGGATGAGCTGTATGGGTTTAGTGGTGGACAAGGGAGCTCCAGGTATGAATAGCAGTTTTATCTTGTTAGGTTGAGCTTGAGGTGACATTGAAACATGTTGCAACCAAACTGAAGTGTGAGCTGACTGTGTCTGAAGGAGGTTATGGCAGAGCGAGCTGCTTTTTTGCAATTTCTCTCTGGGATTAATAAAGTATTTCTGATTCTGAGGTGAGTGTTATTTGCATATTAGTGGTAGTAAAACTTATGAGAGGCTATGACTACCACAGCAGTTTGTGTAGATGGAGAAGACAAGTAGACCAGATACAAAGCCCAGAGGAACACCAGTTAAAAAGATGAAAAGGTAGTATATTTGTTCTTAGTAAATTTGTTCTTAAAAGTTTGTTCTTTTTTTTGTTGGGGGGGGGGGGGGGGGTTAAAATTGATGTGTCCCTGTTATATTACTATTTAATATTATTATTTTATTAATACCGTTTTATTACATTTTCTTCAAGATCTTTCATAACGCATTCTTTTCAAATTTTATTCATCAATATACGGTTGAGATTTCCAACTGTGACCTGAAACTTACAAAATAAATGGACGGATTGTAACTCTTCAGTTGAACAGTACTGACACCATGTGGTTAATAATTGTATAACAAGAATTACAGCTGGTAACGGGACTAAACATAAAACCAACAATCTTATCGTCGTGTTGATTTTGGTTAGTATATTTTTCTTACATTCATCATCCGTAAGTGCTATAAAATCAATTCAGTTTCAATCATGTCGACCAAAAGTCGTCTTTATTAAGTGTTAAACTTTATATTTACAAGACAAAGTTATATTCTCAAGCATATTTGTTATTTTATTATAAGTCTGATAGATTTGGCAAAAAAAAACATTAATTTGCATTAAATCATAGGCCTATTTAAATATATAATATTAATGTGGCCTGTACACTTGTCATATATAAATAACATACAACACAGAAGCTGTTGAAACAACTACGACTTTATTAAATTTGATAATGTAAACATTTTATATGTAAAATAAAAAATAATAACAATAGCAACATTTTTACATAAACATAATTACTTTTAATGTGAGAGGAGATAAAGAATAAAAAGTCATCAGACATCAAAAGACAAATAATAAACAGTATTACACGAGATCTGAAAGTAGTGTGGTAGCAAATGAAGCTACAACTTCATAACAGTTCATGATGAGTTTTCTTGTATCCTCTTGTATGCTCGTCTTGTACAAAATGGCATAAATGTAATATGTCCTCCTTCCCAATGTTTTAAAAGTCTTGTAACTTGCAGAGCCTCAACCACTTTGTACATACTGCACAGCCTCCCTGTGGTGACCTGATGGTTGCTTCTATTAATTAAAAGTTAACACAATAATTAGAGCCAATATACAACATAAAATGTTGTGATAATGCTAATGTTCAGTATCTGCTTACATTTTCAACTTTAGCTGAGATGCCTCGAGTGGGTAGCACTCTCACCTTACACCATGAAGGTACTGGGTTGGATCCCACGATGGGCCGCTCCAGGAGCTATTGCATGTTATGCTCTAGGTGGGTGCTATAGTTTCCTCCTACAGACCAAAAAATACGAATTAGGCACGTGTTCAATATAAAACTTGTGTATGGATGGAACTAATGGTAAGAATAGCAGTTTCCTGCCGTGAATGTAACAGAAATGTAAAACATGACATTAAAAAATAACTAAATGATAAAATGATGAGGTGCTTGCCTCTGAACTTGATCTCTTTTTCTCAGATAATCTATTTAAACAATTTCAATCAGGTTTTCATTCTTTTCATAGCATTGAGTCTGTCTTCCTAAAAGTCACCAATGGCCATCTTCTCTCAGCTGATGCAGCATGGATCATCTCAGTGTTCTGGTTTTTGTTAGAGATAACTGTGGTTATTGATACTGTCAATCATGACAACACAAATCTCTTACTGTTTCTGTCCATCATGGTGTTCCCAAGGGTCTGTCTTTGGACTGCTATTATTTTATTCTCTATATCATTACACTTGGAGGAATTATCAGTTGTCACAGGTTAAACTTTTCTCTTGTTATGCAGATGGTCGTTTATTTTTAATAACAATTGACCATGCTGTTAGGTGACAGGGTTACCCCCTAAACCACCATGCTGCTCCTATGGTTGCTAAACTGTATCTGCTACTTGAAATTCCACACTTGATGGGAGCTAAATAAAAAAGAAACAAACAAACAAACAAAAACAATATAATACAGATGCTCAAAGACAATTTACACAAAAACAAGAAGTTTTCAGTCTTTGCATAATGTTGTGGAAAAAAATTAAACATTGTATAATTTAACCCAACTCAAATCTGCACTTACCATAAACAGCAAGAGGAGGAGAATCATTATATATCTGCAACTTCTAAAAAATCTTTCAAAAAAGAAAATGATGAAAAATGATTACAATCATGCAAACACACACACACACACACACACACACACACACACACACACACACACACAAAACAACTTTATAATACACACAACATACCTGATAACCAAGAAAAACATCAAGAACAAAATAGACTTTAAAAAGCCCAACAGAACGGTCAGCAAGTACTGCAGCAGAACACGGGCTTGATCTACATAATGAAACAAAAGCAAAAGATAAAATATAGATACATTAGATTATTCGTATTTAATAATTGTCATTTATCGCTTTAAGAACTATTATTTAGAATATGATGATTTTATAAGCACTGACCATTTTCCATTTCAAACATGTCACTAATGGTTGAAAGGTCAGAATCACTATCACTGATGCTACTAGAAGTATCTCCATCACCTCTGTGCAATCTGAGCCTCCTCCTCACACGGTTCTCAGTGTAGGAGATGTGTCTGCTGTCTCCCATACCGTAGTAGCCGTTTTCTCTTAAACGAGCACTGCGCCTCGCCATCTGCATAGGTTGATTGAAGCAGAAGAATTGAAATAAATTAAAACAACGTTTTAGATGAAATGCAATTTAAGAAACAAGCAACTTTCTGAATATCGTCTAATACCATAACCACTGAGCAACAACAAGAATTATAATCATTCACGTGTTAACTGTATATTAAAGTAATATCTACTATTGATAAATGAACCAATAATGAAATTAGACTTGCTATTACTGAATAAAGCAACAGAACTCACATCTCTCCGCTTCGTCTGACTCTGTCGTAATGAAGCTTCTTCACATGACGCGCTTGGTTACTTCAAACGTGACGTCATAGGGTTAGAAACGAACGTCACTCTTTAGCTGACGTGCAACGAGTCACGTGATCGTTACAAATAATGGCGCCTAGTAACGCTGGTGGAACGGAGATCGTCCTCACTTTCTCCACACAGCGTTTGTCAGTTCAGGTTTTAGTTTAGAGTTTGTTAAGCTTTCAGGAAAACCTCCCAGCTTAAGTTTCTTTTTTGTTTTGTTGCTTTTGTTTAGGTCACCGCAGGGACGGCTGGTTCTTTGTCTCCTGCTCGCACGTTACAAAACTTAATGTGATTTATTTATTGTCGTTCGTTTAGATCCAGTGTGCACAAATCCAGACACCCAGAATCATCTAATTGACATGTTTTGGATTTAAATAGTTTAATAATAAACGTTATTGCATGCTTAGATATGTTGTCATTAAGTTTTAAAACCATATTTTACATAAAATAGAAATGATTTTATATCAATGTAAACAACCAAAACAGGCAATAAGTGGTTTAGATAGTGGTTGAAAGGAGGTTGATTTACTGTCTAGTTGCAATCATTTTTGTGCACTTTACTATTGAATCAAAGGAAACTTCACCGTTACTTTACAGTATTAATGGTCCTGCATCATTTACACTTACTTACATGTTACATGGATGTTGAGGTGACGTTGGATAAACGGACATTCTGACACAGAACCCATTTCCTCTGAATAAACAGCTAACCACAAACCAACCACGTTGGTCCGATGGCAAAATTTGACGACCTTAGTAAACGTTTGGGTAACATATGCTTAATATCTGGGCAACCATTTGTAAAACATTTGGCATGGTTCGGTCTGCAAGTCTATTAAATATGTGACAAAATACCTTAATAAACAATCATCCAAGTAAATCATGGTTATTAACCCACTATATATTTAACCCCAAGGCTGTAACTTAGTAATCATCAGTGTAACAACTTTCAATTGCATAAATGCACCAAGCACATGAATAAAAAAACAGTAGCAGTGGACAAAATAAATTACAAACACTTCCATAAAATAAAGCATGATTTTGATGATTATATACTTTATAATTAAATTATTTCAAATGAGTTAAAATTATGCATATACAATCAGTAGTTGTAAAGGAGAACAGCATGCAGCTATTACAGCAGTGAATTCACAGTGTAAAAATTGCACCATATATACTACATCAAGATATAAAGAAGTACATGAGTTTTAGTAGCAATTATAAAGAAGAGCATTACTAAACATGTATGTTAGAATTTCAATGCATTTTATAAAACATCTACTCAGTGTTTGGCATTTAAAAGCATTGTAAAAAAACAAAAAAATAAAAAATAAATCATACAGCATAAATGACATTTAAAAGCTTGAAATAGACCCTTAATATGTTGTTCTTTGGATTTGGACCCCCCCACACACACATACACACGAACATTTCAGAGAAAATCACTCTTAAAATGCAAAGGATTCATTCTCCCAAATTGAGAATAGTTAAGAACAGTAGCTCTAGAATATGAGGCTTTCGTAACATCATCAGTCTCTGTTCTTTTGTATTTCATGATGAAACAGCATCCAGTTGTCTCACAGAATGATACAGCTTGAACCTGATGACTCCTCCACTCTGTTACGAACATAATGCACAAAATGCACTATTTAATTACAGGGAAAAATATGTTCTACACTTTTTTCAGAGTAAATTCCATAATAGGACTCCAAGTAACACTAGTTAAATGAATAAAAACAAATGTGAATAAAGTATTATTGATATTTAATTTAAATAAAAGGTCTAAAAATAGTAGACTGTAACTAGCCAGCTTCATTTAGCCATCTACCGTACTTTTTGGATTATAAAGTGAACTCAAAACTTGCTTACTAACATCAAATGGATTTTATATGTTATACAGATTGTATGTGGTAGACGGATCATATGTGGTACATGGCCATAATCTGTCAAAATAATTTATACTTGGACCAGCACTACTTATCACTGGTTTATGCATTTTAGTGGTGGTTAGGGTGGCTCTCAGCTGACCTGTGGAAAGGCTGAGCCACTTGGTGTACCATCTAAAATCTAAACATGATCACAGCAAATAAAGAGAAATTTATATCAACTAAAATGAAATGGTACCGTTCAGTTAGAGCCTCAGTGAGTTTAATCTTTTTGTTTGCACTGCTGGCACTCAGGTTTGCAGCTCTGGAGCTGCTGCTCTCTTCAGTTTGAGGTTCCACTTCTCCCTCCTGCAGACACGCACGCACACACACGTGCACGCATGCACGCACACACACACACCTCAATCATATGCAGAGGTAACATTAATTAAGCAAAATTATTTTTGTGTAAGGGTGTTTCTTACCATAGGCCTTTTTCTGCCCTGAATTTGTGATGAGGCTGGTGTATTCTGCTGGCTGTGTATTGCAGTGCGTAGCGGCTGCCGTAGAAGTTCGTCTCTCCTATGCACGACAGTGCTCTTTGTTTTCAACTTCCTACTGGGACAAAATATCTAGCATCATTAAAGGAATTCCAATCTATACTTATCACAATCAGAAACACTGTGTTTCTGATTCAAATCCAATCAAATCAAAATCAAATCAAGGTTTATTTGTTACATACACAGTTATACACAGTACAACAGGCAGTGAAATGCTTTGTAACTACTCCATCCGAACACTCGAAATTACGGTTAATGAGCTAAAAAAATAGATATTAAAGGAAAACAATGATTGTAAAAGTGGTACCATAACATTTACACAACATTGGTTTGTGAAGCTGCGTCGAGTTTTAAAAGTGTTGAATTTCAAGGTAATTTTAGTCTGCCCATGCTCCAATGAAGATGCATACATTTTATTTCGGCTTTACATAGGTGGGGAAGGAAGAACATCAGATAAATGGTGATTGGTACATAGTGTAACTGCAATAAAAATAGAACCATGCATATGGGATATGGAGTGATTAGGCTAAGCAATGTTGTTCGGTTGTCGGAAAGATAATTATCGATTGCAGAACATTCATCAATTTAAATAAATGTTGCATTTATTTAACACATTCATGCATTCTAACTGCGAGAGTAAACCAGAGCTGGTGGAAGAAACCCATCCTGAGAAAGAGAGAACATACAAACTCCAGATCTAGTTTGTTATTTTCATGGGTGCACCAAACGGCAGAGGAATCAAAAGCTCTCACTGGACTAGATTATAATAGGTTATTTGTTGTCCCTCCTTCACTCACATCCATACCCCCTCCCCAAAAGATCTGCTTTGACCCTGGTCACCACAACCTGTCTAGCTCGGTGGCTAATTACACTCCCCTGAGCTTGTGATCTGGGCAGAGGGCCAGCGCTAAGGAGGCTCCACACTGTGATGCCGCCATGCTCTGCCATCATTCTGACAGGCCCATAAACTAATTAGCCTGGCCACGAGAGCAAGATCCTTTTCCCTGCGAGACATTCACCCTGCTGCTAACCTTGCCCCGATGTCCTTTGAAAGAATACAAGGTTAATGCTAAACTAACCATGACCTGCTTTTATTATAGGTTCTAGCCTTCAAGCGGTGTCGGACGCTCTGATTCTAGCCATTAAAAGAAATGTATTATAGTGTTAAGGAGGACAGAGGTTGTACACACCCGATTGCCAGGCAGATACTGCGGTACCAGTCGTTAATGTCCTCTTGATCGCTGGACATGAGTAGAAGCTTGGCTTTGGCAAAGGTCAGCTGGAAAAGATAAATGTTTTGTTCAGATAACATATGACTAAATTGTATTTGTTTGGCCCAAAAATCTTAGAATGTGCATGACTGCTATCATAAAATTAACTATGAACCTAAAAAGTGATACGTACTGATTTATTGATCAGTAACTACTTGACCCTAGTCCAAATCATGAGAGTATAAATGACATCCTAAAAGAGTATAGACAACCACCCACAAAAGTATAAACAACAATCCACAATAAAACCAAATTTTATTACATTGTATTAAACAAACTAAGCAATATTATTTAAGGGTTGTTTAACACGTTTTAAAAATATATAATAGTATATCTTTTATACTAGATCTAGCTTCAAATAAAATTTCGATGGTGCAGTGAATAAAATAAGAAAATAAAAGAGTCGTACTTAAAACGTATAAACCTGTAATTTTGTTTGGGGGTAAACAATTTCAGTTGCAACTGTGCTATGATTTTGGTTAGGCGCCTCTGAGGTGTATAAAACATTTCGAACACTAGAGGGCAGTCCTGAATCACACAGAGTAGTCTTCCGTTACATATTGAACCAGAAGTTCAATCATTGCCTGCTGCTATTAAGTAGAAAATGCACGACTGGATAGAAACAGAATCGTGTTGCGTCTGCTGTGGAAACATGCCTGTCAAAAGCACGTAAATCAACTCAATAGCAAATAAACCACCAGCGTTGACTGGTCGATCAAAGTCTAAAAGTGTTTCATGGTGTTAAAAAGTCAAAAAGTACAGCATCCTAGTCACGTTCAAGAGAACCAGGTCAATATCTAGCCCTTTGTTGTTTTTGTTTCAGGGTGGCATACCCTGAAACATAGGCATAGGTCATAGGGTGGAACTTGCCTTACATGAGACGATCCTTCCTTCAAGGAGTTTGCATATTCTCCTCGTGTCTGTGTAGGTTTTGTCTGGGAGCTTCTCCTCAGTCCAAAAACATAATGTCAAGTTAATTGAAAACACTGATCAAAGATGACGGTGTGTGATCAGCGACACCCTGTCCAGTGTTTGTGTCTTACCTCACTTAAATCTAAAATAAGAAAGTGAAATTAAGCTCCTTGAGTAAAGTGTGATATCTTGTTATACCTTATTAGTAGGTTGTACATTTTCAGTCACTTACAGTTACTTAATGCTGAATGTCAATATGGCAAGTGCATTAAAAAAATGTCAAAGCTTTTCGAAAAATGATAAGGCCAAACTCAAACTAGTAAATCACAACTGTTGATTTAATTAAATCAAATCAAAGTTTATTCGTCACATACATCGTTATACAGTACCACCGGCAGTGAAATGCTTTGTACTCCAGCCGAACACTCAAAATTACCGTTAACAAGCTAAAAAATAGATTATAAATGAAACAATATGTAAACAGTAATGTAAACAGTATAGAAAGTAAAAAATAGGAAAAGGTAAGTTGCACTTACATAAATCTGTATATGTAAATATATTTAAATGAACTGGTTGTTAAAGTGACTTAGTGTCCATGAATATCCAAGTATTTATACAGTGACAGTGCTAATAAAGTGTCTCGGTGTTGATAATAAAGTGTCCAGGTAGTGGTGAAGTGATAAAAATAAAATTCCTATAGCTTATTACTTACTAAATAGTATGGGCACCCCAAATTTCTAAGGTGACAGTGCTTCCCATTGAAAGCATGTTTGTGCTGTACATACAGAATACAATGGACTCCAAAAGTTTGTTCAACCTTACTGTTACCAACCTGCTCATCCTCAGAGTCAACAGTAATTATCATCACTCATTCTTGCCGAAGAGACTTTACAAGGAGATTATGCATGTCAAACACCACAATGGTGCTGTCCAAGATTAAACAATAGACCTGCGCTTCATCCCTGAATAATTACAACTGGAACCCATTAGAGTGGATTATAATTGGGGGCCAGGAAAATATTAAATGACCTTTCACATTTACCTGAGGCCATCGGAATAGAGGAAACAGCTGCAGTTACCAGCGGCATATCAATAATCGACTCTAATCTTTATTACAGCCGGGAACAGAATCCTAAAGATGAAAGGATTAGCAGGCTGCACCCTAATGGATACCTGGCAAAAATAACGACACCCTCGGTAATGAGACTGAGGGCGGAATTTAATTATATATTAAAGAGATTAAATTTTCAATTTTTCCCCCCCAAAAGCATTATTTAATTACAGAGTTTAGCGAGCAAGGAACAGGATGTTATGGAAAGTCATTTACAGTGACATGAAAAAGAAATTGCTCCCTGTCTTATTCCCTCTCTTACTTTTGTCACAATAAATGGTTTCAGATAATACAACAATACAGGACATTACACCGGGGAACCAAAACCTTTGTACAAATCCAATACAGTTTGTAAAACAATAGGCACAAGGGACATTCTGGACAATGTATCAATCCCTCACAGGGTTTCAAGCGATCCACCAAAAGATGAAATCAAACATTCATGTGGAGACAGCACCACCATCAATAAAAGAGTGTAGAATCAGATGTCTCAATCAGACTATTGTACTGTCAATTGTTGTTGATAAAGATTATGGCGAGAAGTTAGCATGGGCACTCTGATTGGTCTGTGACTACATAGGATTGTATGTAGAAATGTCGATTCATTGCAGGGTCTTGGCAGATCCCCCAGGTAAAATGGCTCCACATCTCTTTAGATTGATCACTGGTGCCATCGTGTTTATTTACAGTAACTTCTATTGAAGTTTGTGCAATCATTTTTATTTTCAGTCACTTTGCTTGGACTGTGACTGTGAACCCTGTAAAGAGAAAACTTATCTGCAATATGAGCCACAGTAGCCCTTTAGCCGGTTCATACTAGTTATCTGAGAATTCATGATCAAGTCTATTTATAAAGCATCTTCAAAGATTAGGGTCAAGCAAAGCACTGTTTAGACACCAATCAAATAATTAGATCAATATTTAAATGACCCACAAAATATGAAATAAAAGATGTAAAAGGGTAATCTGTTAAACCTACATTAAACCCAAAAGCAGGTATATAGATATTCAAGGTAAAATAGGCATTCAAGTTGTTTGTAAAACAATCAATTGCAATACGTTTTAATAAAAAGTGACAAGCTGTTCTTGAGCAGCCAAATAGATAAACCTGGACACCTTTGGACTTCATCCGAGAGCATGGAACATGTAAAAGTAACTGGTCAGAGGATGTTAAGATTTTGAAGGTACAAATTCATACAAATTTCATATAATTATAAAACAATGCAGGACGGGACTCATTTTAAAGATTCAGCCACTCAAGAGCCAATCCTCTGTACAAAGGACAGCCAATAGAAAACAAGCCAAGCATTAGTAAAGTTATGTGGTTGCAGTCACTTTTATTAAAAGTGGTGCCATCAAACAGTGTCCAGTTTCGATACCTATGCCCATTGTTGGTACTTCTGATTACGGTTAGAGGTTAGCATGTGCACAATGGTTAGACTGTGACTAACGCAGCCCTATAAATGAAGTGTTTATCCACAAGCTGAACCTCAGTAGCCTTTTTGTTGGTCCAAGGCATGAAAAAAAATATTAAGGAAAAAAACACCAGAGCGTTAGACCATTACAGAGTATTTGTATCCATTTGTATAGAGAATAAGCCAGCTAATAGCGTAAGAGGACGCTGCATCACTGGAGCGCTAGAGTTCACATTTTTTTGTTTTGTTGGTCAATTCCAAATACCAAAAACATCATGTGAAAGGGATAAGTGAAAAAATATAGATTTAAAAATCCTATCCTACAAAACCGATATAGTTTGTAAAACAATGCTAGTCCACCCTGGAATAGCCCCTATGGAGGCAGAGAAATGATGTCATCCAGACAAGAACCACTGCAATTTGTTGTTTTTAGATAGTTTAATATTTGATTTTAACTTTATTTGGACCAATAAAAAGTTTCAAGCAGACTTTGTGTCAATTGGTTTCCCCTTGAATGTAATTTCACATTGTACATTGGAAAACAGTCTAGATCAGGGGTCACCAACCTTTTTAAAGCTGAGGGCTACATTTGGGGTACAAACTAATGGGGAGGACGACCATCATTTTCCTCGTAGCATCGCCCGGAACATCTGAGCGCACACACGCGCCTACACCGGTTCATTCCCAAAAACTCGCTTGCTCCCTATACACCTGCACTAGGCTCCTCCCTTCCCTCTTAGCGCCCACACACACACGAAGCAGTATAACATGTGAACAGAGCACCTCATAACATTAAACACACACATAACATAAAGCAATCGCTACAATATATTACATAGATTGTCATTTTCTAATTTATACCAACGCAAGTGTGATTTAAAAAAGAATAGCGAAAAAAAAGCAGTTCACTGGTAACTGTCACTATAATGAACTATTTTTAGAACAGGCCCGCGGGCAGCTCATGAGGTCCTCGCGGGCGACCTGGTGACCGCGGGCGACCTGGTGACCGCGGGCACAACGTTGGTGACCCCTAGTCTAGATACTATTTATCACAAAAAATATTTTATTAGTGTGTGAGTGCTTGTAATATCTAAGGCAGGGGTCGGGAACCTTTTTGGCTGAAAGAGCCATAAATGCCACATATTTAAAAAAATAATTCCGTGAGAGCCATATAAAGTTACAAACTAAATATAAGTAATAAAACGC
>JAOUQU010183876.1:0-14421 GCA_028566735.1 Ammoglanis amapaensis | reverse complement strand
TGTGTTCAGTTTATTTTGCTCTGGTTAATATCACTTGGAAAATCCTTAGAAAACAAGGACTATTTTGTAAGGGGGCTCATAATATCGTCCTCAACTGTATATATATATATGAGAGATATGGATGGACTGATTGATTGTAGCGATAACCCACCTAAACAAAAAACGTTTTTTGACTAATTATTTTTATTAAAGAGTAATTAAATACAGATGCAAAACATGGAACTGGCATGGACCTACAATTCAAAACAAAAAACAAAAATTACTCAGCTTTTGTGTACTGATTAGATCATGTTGCCTTATACATTATTTCAACATGATCATGATTAACAACTCTGATGCAGACAAACAGGATTCAATGTGGCAAGAAAAACAAAAAAAATGCAAATTTACAATTGAAATTTTAGTATATTTAGTGCATTTCTGGAAATTAAAGTTATTTTAATCTTTGGCGGTTCACAAATAGATTTTATTAATTAAAATTGTAACTGACCGTAATAAACTTTGTTGTTTTCTTTCTGCCCTCTCTTAGGTATCAGACTCGTTAAAACAGACCAACTCCTACATGTGGCAGTTTCGCTCACTACAGATATCTCTACTGCTGTGTTCATTTGTGGCAGTTGTAGGGGGAGCTTTTTTTCTTGCAACTGCCCTCTTTATAGAAAAAGACAGATACAATGCAGAAAACTTTGTTGCCTCTGGTAAGAGAAATTTTTTTTTTAAATTTTTTAATTAAGATTGATTGCCAAACTATACGATGTAAAACCTTATGGAAAGTTTAGAAAGTAGAAATAGCTATCGTGAACTAACATTGTTATAATTTCTCTTCAGGAAATTAGCTAGAAAGAATTGTTAACTTTTAGTTAAAACAACCAATACAATTAGACCTCGGATCAGTCACAAGCCCCATTAAACCACATGACGGTACCCAACCATTTTTAGGATACAGTTATTATATCAGAGTGCAGGTTACTAAGAAAACATATAATTGAAAGTATGGTGCATGCTGCATGTTACACTACCTGGCCAAACACACACTAACCTTTCATTGGGCCGCCTTTACCATTGTAGCATTGTTTCAATAGGCTTCTGCAAAGTCACAAGATTTATTTGAATCCAGTCTTGTCCAAGATTTCCAGCACATCCCAAATATTCTCAATGGGTTTATGATCTGGACTCTCGGTGGTGGCTAATCTATGTGTGAAAAAGAAGATCTCTTTCACATTTCATCTGGCCATTCAGTATATTCAGGTAGTCAGCTGACCATATTCTTTCAGCACATACTGAACTTGTTGCTGAACCTTGACCTGACCAATTACAGCAACCCCAGATCTGCTCCCACAGACTACAGTAGGCACTAGTCATGATTGGTACATCAATTCATCTGCCTCTCTTCTTTGCCCTGGTGCGCCCATCACTCAGGAACAGGGAAAATCTGGACTCATCAGACCATACAAGCTTCGTTCATTGAGTCCAATCTTTATGCTGCCTAGCACATTGAAGCCTTTTCCCCTAGTTTGCCACACTGTTAAGTGGTTTTCTTATGGCTACACAACTGTTCAGTTTAAATCCATTGAATTGCTTTTGCATTGTTTTTACTTTCACTATTAAACATAGCCATTAGTTCTACTGATTGATTTCACCAAACGTTTATGTGAAGACATCACGATCATTCAGGACATATTTCACATTTATGTTACACATTTCTTCCTCGAAGATGATGGGTCCCCACTTTATTTCCAGTTTTTAATAATTTTAATAGCTTCTGCAATGTCCTTAGATGTTTTCTCTGCTTTATTCATTCAATAATTTGATATTTCTCAAACAGACTGACATCTATTCCACGACCTGTGCCTTTTGACACGATCATATTAGAAATGAGAAACAACTCATTACACCAGTCGTTCACCAATGCAGTAATTTTTTTTATCTGAGGTTTGTACCTATTTGTAGTTAGATCAAGGTGGACTTTTGTTTTGGCTAGGCAGTGTATATTTCAGTATGTAACATAGGACTTTACACACACAGTGGTGTGAAAAAGTGTCCATCACTTTCTTCCCTTATTAATGAAGCCCTTCATTTATGAACTGCTTTTTGTGTTTATTCATTTTTTTCTAAAAGGTAAATTTGTTTGGTCTGAAACATTTGTGTGAAATCAGAAAGGTGCACTTTTTCTCACCACTGTGTTTAGTTTTTGTATCGTAATTCTACCAAATTGCGATAAAATTCAAAATAGCTTGTACATTTAGTAAGGTTAGCTTGCAGGTTCCTCCTCTTATAGGTTTTCCTTTTACATGATTCCATGATTCCTTTGAATTACATGATTCCATATTTTGAATTCTGGTTAATAGGACCACCGGTTTATGGGACCAGCCGGGTATTCGGACCAAATCCAGTACCAAGTACCGAAAAGGAATCCTATTACATACGAGTAATTTAGTTCGATTATTCGGACCAAAATTCCGCTTAATTGGCCTAAAGAACGGGAGATCGTTTTTGTTTGTGGTAGTTTTGTTCAAGTGCAGTCGGTCAAGAGAACGTGTTAAATCACACTGAATCAATTCTTCAAACGTTGACTGGAATTTAGTAAGAATTATTTATTATTAAGCTTCACATGCTGCGTGTGAGTAACTGCGTTCCGTACACCGGAGCTACGCTGCCTCCGGCCACGCCTCCTCCAAATATTACACGAGGGGCACCTGTACCTGTAAACATTTGTACCTGTACGCATCTGTACCTGTATACACCTGGATTGTGTTTGGGATTATTTATGTTTTATATTTACGCCCGTGTTTCCCGGATATCGGGGTCAGATCAGTGTTTCATTCATGTGGCCATCGGTCTCTCCGTTTCGTTATGTTATTAAATTGTATTTATATTAGTCTGTTTGCGTCTGTGTGTGTCTGTGTGATCTAACCACGGATTCCTCGTTTTGAAAAACATTATTTTTCAATGAATGAAGTTCATTAACAACCGTAGTTCTTATTTGTACGATCGCTTTACGTGTAGATCACACAATAATGGTTTAATAAACACTTAATATGTTATGTAATTTATACCAAGTCCAGTTTTAATGCATGTTCGTTTAATGGGACCGGCCGGTTATTAGAACCAAAGCAACCGTGTCCCGATTTGGTCTGATTAACCAGAATCGACTGTATTTGCAATTATTTTTATGTTATGTACAATATTCTGTTATCATCTGCTGTGCACTACACTAAAGTGAATAATAATTAGATTTTCTAAAAAACATTTATCTGTGTTTTCTTTAGATGATGCACCAATTATTGTTCCTAAAAGAGGGAGGTCGACCAAGGTGCCAGTTTCAAGTGTTTTAATCTAAGGACGTTAAAGATTACAATCCGGGGATTACCTGTCTTAGTAATGTAGATGGACAGAATGGAATCTAATTGAATGACCTCGCCTGTTTTGATGTACTGTGGGAAGAGTACTCCCGAAAATAACTTTTTAGTCACCTTTCTTGAGTTTTTACAATAATTTATCAAACATGCAATGTTCATGCTAACTAACATGTCTCTTCTGAACATACAGATGTGAAACATCATGACATTTGGGCGGCATTGCACTTCTGTATGCCTCTCTTTCATGTACTATGTCCTTATTCTGTTAAAGAAAGCTGAAAAGTCGTGAGATTTAACTGATCAGGTATAGATTAGTATTTTTCAGTAACACTTTTCAGATTGTTTTAAAAGCACAACGTTTGTTTTAAGCATAGAACTTTTAAAAAGGTAACTACATAACACCACATGGAATTTGACTTGATTAAGTTGCATTTTAAAGTATGAAATCGTTTAATAAGTTGATTAAAAACATTGGCATGCATATGGTTGTGTACAAAAATAGAGTACATGCGGCCCCACAGTCCCCAGGACCAAACATTTATTTTTATAACTAAACCAGCCACAGTTTATCTCTGTTAGATTTAACTTAATTTGAAGAGGGGTATGCTGTTTCTATGCATTGTTTTTGCATTAACTCAATGATGTTTAGATTAATGTGTGCTTACAAGTCTTTAAATTCTTCAGCTTAAGCGTGCTTGTGTATGTGTGGTCTTTAAAGTTGAATGCATGCTGCTAGTTTACAAACTGCTGCTGTTTTCACAAATATTTTTATTTTTTCTTCGTTCTTTCAATACTACACACTAAATTCACCGGCTTTAGTTTTAAGAAGCATTTTACCTGATGTTATTATGTTTTGTCAAACTTACAACCTAAATTGCTGCTGCATCTCAACTGTGGTATTCCCCCTGGCTTTATTTTAGGTCGATGTAAAAGACTAATCTGATTTTTAAATATGCTGTTTAAAGCAAATGGCCAAACATAATAAATAACATTTAAAGCCCTTTGTTTGCTTCAGGGACTTATTTAAACTGCTACTGATTGATTGATTTTTTTGCTGTTCTAAAAACACTTTTAGTGCTTATTTTGTCTTTCTTTTTGATGAGTATGTGATCAGTTGCTGTGGTTTCCTGTTTGTAGGTGGGAGAGAGATCCACTTTTTCACATTGCAAATTATTTTCAGTCGCTAAATTTGTACTATTTGCGTGTAGTATTAAATGATATAGGAACATTGCCCAAATTGTTTATTCTGTTATTCTTGGGGGACTTTTAAAAAAACTTCAAAACTCATCACAGAGATGTGCAAATAGTCAAAATGAACCTATAATTCGAATAAATTTTGTTCCTTATGTAGGATCATCATTTAGAAGCTGCATTTTAGAGCAAATAGAAGTCTTTATCTTGTTTAATTTGTTGCTCACAATTAGACCATCACTGCTAATGCTTCTGTGTGTATAGATAGTTTCCCAGACATACGTTTTGTAATGCAAAAACAACTATTTGATGTATGTTGATGTACTGATTGTTCTGCAAGGTTATGTTTTTTCTGCTATTGTCTTGATGTCAAACGTTGTTCCATTCAGAAGATTATTTCCTCTACATCACACACTGAATGTGACTGAAAATATGAGAATATGGGAATATTTTAGACTACAAACTCAACAAAGACTAAAATCTACCATCGCTGAAAGAAAAGCAAATTACTTTTCTGTGAGTAAAGAAAGGATAACTTTTCTAGAGAAAATTTACAAATACTTGTAACTTCTCAAACACAAAAGCAGAATATCCAGCAGTTGTAGCCAGTATCTAGAAAGTACAAGCTGTAGTATCAACACATCCAACAATGAATTCAGTGAGTACTGGTGATGGCAAGAAGAAAAGCACACTTACGACTGTGCTGATCATGTGTCGGTTAACAAGTTAATGTTATTTTTCAGGCAGGTGTTCAAGCTTTCATTAAAGCAGAGGTTCACTATCTAACATTTCTATTAAAAAATGAAACTTCATTTGGGAACAAGATTGAGCGTGGTGGGTCACTGGGTGCATCAACTGAGTCACTTAGTGCTTCTCTATAGAGCAGAACAGACATTTGAGACATTTGTGGTTTGGTGGGTTGCAAGACTTAAGAGGCTTGAGTAGTTTAGATTGCACTGATCTCTGCTTGTAATGGAATAGCCATGCATAAGGATGGTTGTTTCAGGAAGGGCATATATGTAAAAACTCAGTAATGCTGACCACAGTCCTCTGTGGGAAACCCTAACTGTTTTCAAAATCTGAATTCTGTTTCATTATTTGGAACAACAAATGTTGTGTTCTTTTCAAAATGAATAAAGTTATTGCGATTATTAAAACTTCCACTTATTATTGCATTCATAGTGTAATTTAATTGTTGAGATTTTTATAATGAAATTAATTGCTTTTTATTTGTCATTGCACATATGCAGAACAACGAAATGTCTTTCTTCGCATATCTCAACTTGTTTGGAAGTTGGGGTCAGAGCGCAGCATCAGACAACCCTGGAGCAGACAGGGTTAAGGGTCTTGCTCAAGGACCCAGCAGTGGCTGGGTAGCTGAGTCCGGATTTGAAACCCCAACCTTTAGGTTCATAGCCCAAAGCTCTACCCACTAGACTAACTGTTGACTGAACAAAAACAAGCACCAATCATGCATGCAAATTAATTTGAAATATGGTGTAGACTACTTCAATATATTATGTCTATCTAAAATACAGCAACGACATTAACCAAATAAATAAGCAACCAAATTACCAAATACCTAACATCAGGCTACTGATAAGTAGCAAAATTTAGATAGCAAATGGTGACAAACTTTTCTGTTTTATTTTTGTGTGTGTGAAAGATTTTTTGGAACTAATTTTAGTATTTACCGTACTGGCCCGAGTATAAGGCGCACTTATAAAAACTGCGGTGCGGCTTATTTGCACGATTTTCAGTTGTAACAGAAACTTCAAATATAGCGCACATTTATAACACATGTTATGACGCAACAATGACTGTCATGTTTGAATTTTTGAATAAGTCGTTATTGGGTTTATTATTATCGCATACCGACCCAGCCAATGTAACCTCCTGCCTGCCTCATATCAAAGTTCTGGACGCAACGCCTAGCGACAATTGCCGTAAGCTTTGAGCCCAGTATACACCACACCAACCCAAAGAGAATAGGTACTAGATAAAGTTTTATTCTGTCAATTTTTATATATTTTTTTGAAACCCTCTCAAAATTAATGGTACTCGGGCCAATACGGTACATGAAGTTTTAAAAGCTAAAACATTTTATTATTCTTCCACTAAAAATGTAATGGAAATGGATTCTGATTAGCACCAGCGATGCATTTTAAAATGTGTCATTTGTCATAAGTCAGTTTGACACTGTTTTGTCTAACACTATAGATCAGCTATTTAATTTCCATTTCCAAACAAAACATTTTTTTAAACAACAGATTTTTTCAGAATTCAAGCTGACAACCTGCCAAGCGATTGCTACGAAGTGTTCTTACAAAGAAGATCTGTTGCTGAAGAAGCGTGTGGTACCGGAAAAAAAAAACTGTCAGCAAGTACTTTGGTTTGATGGGAGTGTTTCACACAGCTTGACCACCACATCCCACATCCCTCTAAAGGGACACACAATTCATTAATAGAATGGTGCTCTTCTGTGGTGATATTTAGGCACTGTTTCTGAAACATTTCAAGCCATGAACGGATCTTCCAACATTTATTCTCCTCTTGCCTGCTTGACAAATCGGTGTTGTCAGTGAAATGTAGTCACGACAGCAGGGTCTGAAAGTGGTTCCTTGACATATTGTCTGCCACCATTGGACACCTTGTGTCATTTTCCCAGTAGGCATGAATTCCAATCAACATTTCCAGCTCTTTAAAAGTGGTGTTACAAAATACAATGAACTTATAATTTAATCGATTGGACATGTTTTTAGATTTCATTTGTTTTGAATATGATTTTAATTAAACAACAAGAAACACTGATTGAAAATCGGGTAAATTAATTGAGCATATAACTCACATTTTTCTTATTGTGACAAAGTCGTCCCATGGTGGTCACATATGTCACAACAAACATATTGTAACTGTTTTTAATCACGTTATAGAAATTAGTTGAGAATGGGTTGTATGCTATTACTATAACTATTAAATTTGTTGAATTTGATTTGAAACATACCTTTTTGAAACAAAAAACAAACTTTTAAAATGAGCTGATTTTGTCTCAAGCACTAACCAAGCACACCACCATTTTAGAAATGATCACATGATCACTAAACCAAAAACTGTCACATAACTACACCCAGTATGTTCATTAGATGTCACTTAGAACTTTGTGTGGATAATGAGGAAGAATTTAGGTCCAGGTTTTAAAAACATATTTATTTACTCAGGATTTTAATTCGTCTCTCAAGCAAGGTGTGTATGGCTCTGGTCCTGGGGGTCTAGAGTCAGTTTTAATCTTTGGTTTAGGGGTCTTTAACTCTGCTTTGTGACAAAGTTTGTTGTTAAAAATGCTATACCTTTGACTATGTAGAGTATAATCTAGTTGTTACATAGCAAACCTGCTTTAAAAAAGTGGGCAACAGTACAAATTAATTTCATATGTTACTGCAATCAGATGTTCACACATACAACACTAAACATTTGCCCAAACTTGGTGGTAACACTCTGTATTACACGAAATTATTACATACATATTACATACTAATTTTTGTTGTTCTAGTACTGTATTTAGTTTTCTGGTGCTGTATTCTGTCTTGTTCTTGTTTACTCTCTGGACCTCCAATCTTTAAAAAAAGTATTTTATCAAATTAATACTGACGAAGTATACTGTCTGTTCAAAAAATTCTTTTCATGTTTAAAAATTATGTAGATATGTATGTAGATTTTTTGTGTCTGTGTATTCCCAGATATATGGAGTAATCTCTTTAAAATAACATATGGAGTAATCTCTTTAAAGAATGGATAACAGCACTACTAATAAAAGTTGTCACATTTTAGCTCACAAAGGTTAAGTATGTCTGATGATCCTCATTAAGTTCCATAAATATTAAATTATTAAAGTTTGGACAGACAGTAGGTCCGTCATTTTTGTCCTATTGTTGTAGTGACTTAATAAAGCCTGGTTTTGTCTTTCTGAAACCATGATAACCTAAAGTGTTGATGTATTTACAATTTCATTAAACATCTTCACAAATAAACAAAGTGAATATGAGTTGAATATTGGATTATTTTTATTGCCTCATGTTATGTTTGCACTCAAAACAGAATTGTGTTACCATTTAATGGAATTACAGTTATACTATAATACACTAAAGCACCACTTCTCGTGTTGAACAGAAATATTCTTATTTCACCTTAATGGTGAATGTGTAAATAATGTATTACAATTACTTTTATGTATAATATTATTTTCTGTATGTCTGTACATTTACTTTCAAAAACTGATATTTTCTTTGTCCAACTGCAGCCATAAATACTGCTTATATGTATTTAGAATAAGCAGTGAAAGAAAACTGTTCATTGCTTAGAAACTAGAGGAGGAGACATTACAACAGCATTTACAATGAACCAATGAAGAATGAGACAGAGCTCAGGAACAAGAAAGACTAAAATACCAAGTTAGGGATGGAATGTGTATGCACCTTGTCAAATTAAAATTGGGTTTAGAAGTCTGTAAATTAATTGTATGATGAAATTTTGAGAGCGAAAGGCTGACTCTTATTGCACGTGAAAAGAGGGCAAACAGAACTAGTTCCAGATCAATTAAGAAATGAGTTGTGTAGGGGAACCAAAATGGTGAAATCTTAGGTGGCTATGGTTATGAGTTAGGTCTGGTAACATAAGAATAATCTAACCTCTAATTTGGATTAGGATCATAACTGACTGATACTGGAACTGGATAGGTAAGTTTTTTTATTTCTTAATTTTATTTTTATTCATTACAATTTAATGTTTAACCGAAATTTGCCATAAATTATCATATATTAGTAGCTAGTGTATAATCAAAAGTTAAAACTATGTTAATTTCTTGAGCTTTCCAATAGTTGTTTTACTTTTATATGTCCTGCCAGTTGCCTTAAAGTCTTCAATAGTATTTTGAGAATAATTAGGGTCAGATGGTCTGCTATTGAAGTCTAAGTTTTAAATTCACACTCTTCGTTCTTTTGTGAACATTATAAAACTGTCTTGCAATTGGTTTTATCATGTTTATAATCATTATTTATAACTTATTTCAAATAAATAATACCATATAACATGTTTTACGGTACTACAGATTACAGATCCAGTCTGTAATTTTTTTAACCAATTATGCCACATGCCTGATCTAAAATCTAATCTGCCTAATTGTGTTATACATTAATAATTATGAACTATATGATCTCTCAGTACTGACAATTGAATCCTCTCAAAAGTTATTTTGAAATATAAATTTAATTTAAGACATTTTGTAAACATTTTAAAATTGTTAATTTATATTTTCAGCATTTAGCAGACACCTTTCAGACACCTTTATCTAAATCAACTTACATTACATTTACAATAACAGTCTGAGCAATTAAGGGTTAAAGGCCTTGCTCTAGTACTGTACCTTAACCACAAGACTACAGCTGCCCCCCACCACACACAAATCTTTATTTGTGTCTTTACTTTTTTCCAAATAACTATTTTATAAGTAAAGATTTGCAATTTGATGTTTAAATTTGACTTCATTTGTTTTAGTACCAAGCATTAACTTTTGTTATTTTGCAAGAAGAATTTTGCTTCATGTTTGTTTCAAACATTAACCAAGAAGTGGTGGTTGTGTTCTGATTTTCATTAGGATTTTTAATAAAATACAGATCTGGACCGAGGGCAAGTCCATCGAGCATTGGCATTCTTTGTATGCTATGGCAGTTTCTGGTAAATGATATAGTGCTTGTAGTGTTGTAGTGCGTGATTTGGCATTGTTTTAAAGCAGAAATCTGTGGCAAATCCTTTTTCTAAAATAAAGTACAGTTACTTCACCTGTTATCAATTCACCTACTGGTTGTGGTGTTTCAAAACCTTCGTCACACATTTTGGAGCAGTCATCAAATTCTGAAGGTTTTTATAACTACAAACCACAACGTCGTTAATCAAGGAAAACTATGGAATTAGTACTATTGTTCTTATTTACTCAAAAGGTTCCCTAGTATCATTTTGTTATTTAAAACAATTACACAATACACCAACGTGTGTCATCAGTAGCCATTTAGTCATCTTGACATTTAGAGTACATAGAGTGGCACAAAATGGAGGTAAATGTGCATTTCTTTTCTGGTTTTAGGTGAGCAAGGCTTTGCAGCTGTAGGTGTAAAGTGAGACCTTGCTGACTCTAATGCTGTGCTCTTTTTTTCTCATCTAACTGCAAAATACAGGAAATCCGTTTCCTGGCAATGAACACACATGTACATGTGTAAACCAAAGCATTGCAATGCTGCAGATACTAAATTAGATAAATCAGATAGTTAATGTTTAACAGTCTCGAATAGACAAGTATTTGTTAATTTATTTATTAAAAATAAACAATATTACTTGCATAGGATAATTTGGTTGCCAATATAAAATAATCAAACTTAAATTGTTGAATTGTTCGTAACTTGTTTAAATACCATTTTTCAGGTATGGATGCCACTACACCAGTGACTGTGATTGGTGGTTCAGTTTTAGTGTTGATCATCATTCTAACTGGACTTTGTCTTAACTGCAAAGGAGGCAATCAACGAAGTAAGCTAAATAATTATAGGCAAAAATAATATTGTCCATCTTTTTATGTATTGTGTTAACATGATTTTCTGCTTAATTTTCTTTAAGATTATATACAACAGCAGCAACATGATCCACGGAATAGTTGTCCATCGTAAGACCCTATCTTTTTTCAAACAAAAAATACAACGTTTGATTTTACCTTAAAGTAACATTGCTAATTGAATAAAGCCAAGATCTTTCCTGTTTTGTCTGTTCAACTTTATTTTATTAGCAATTTGTTTAATTGCAACATTGATATTTTTTTTGCTTTAAGAAAACTCAGTAATAAAGTGTTAGCAGGACAATTGGGCTAAAATTATATGTCTACGGTTGTATCTTAAACATAGCTTAGACTTAGGTTTTACCATCATTTTTATATTACAATCTTCAGTCATTTATTTAGGACCGGTCAGGATGCATAAAATATGGCTGCATAAAGTCATGTACCCATAATGTGGTTTTCATTGTCTTTGGCATTTGCAATGTCTTACAGGCAGGAAATTTTGTTTGAAAATTTAATGAATGCATTAATTCTACCATTACAAAATAGTTCCTTTTATTTTTGGTCTGAAGTTTATTTTCTTTTAACACATCTGAGAGTTTGAGTTCATTATTTTAGTTAATAATACTGAAAATACAACTTTTGTACACAGGGATACAGCGTTTTCACAGATCTCACAGTTTTAAGTAAAGATGTTTTTATAAATAGTAACAAATCAGGATTACAATATCATGATTCAGTTTCAATTCAAATTTATGCCAGTTTTTCAGATTATGTTGCAAACCTTAATTGCAAGAATTAAAGTTATATAAAATATGCAATGATATTAAGGTTAGAAGTTGATCAGCAAAACATGAAACATCTTGGGTGGATGCTTTTTGCAATCAAGTCAATTTAAATGTAAGAAATACTTCATTTAAACGGCATTTTCTTTACTGTTTAACTTTTTTAATTTGTGGTTATTTATTTTAGTTAATTATTATTTTTGTAATCTTTTTTGGAATTATCTAGTGTTGTCACAGGGAATATTGAATTTTTTTATGTTTGTAAACATAACATCTAAACACAATACAACCTTAACACTTAATTAATAAATAAATTGTATTTTGTTAATGTTTAAAATCGGTTTAGTTTTAAAGTTTCTCATGTGTATCTTTATCTCTTATTTTACAGGGTACAAGGATTTATGATTGTTCGCCCATGTAAATATTTGTCATTATTATTTAATGTTTAGCTTAAGAACTGCATTAATAAAGCACAAAAGCATTGTTTGAGTGACTGAAGAAACTGAAGAAACTTTTTCTGCTGTTATCAGAACAACTTCACACCAGTAAACTGAATGTGAAAGCATTTATTGAATAATAATTTATTGCAAAATAGGAGATGTAGAAACACTATCTTATTAATTACATAAAAGGCAAAAACACTATAACAGTCCATCAGAGTGCACACATACATCTGCACTCAGATTTCAGAGAATCTTTAGTACATGTCCTGTCCTTGTCCTGTTAGAAAACTGGAGTGCCCGGTGAAAACCAACATATAGTAGATCCAATGAGAGCATGTAAACTCTTCTTAGAAATGACCAAAACTGTGTTAAGGTCCATACATATATGTGTAGCATAGATAGAGCTGCAACATATATATGTTAAATGCATCTTCAGCTAAGTTGAAGTAAACACAGAATTTTATTTCATTAATCTTAAAATGGAAATGGAAAACAACCCCCTCTGTGTTTACCAAGAGCCACACTAAACTTCATTTTCAGGACAAAAACCAAGACATGATGTCCAAGAAAATGTTATGTTGTAGCAAGGCAAAATTAATGAATTCGACTGAATGTCAAGAACAACTTGGACAAACAATTATCACTATATGACACTATTATTTATTCCTTTATGGCACAGTATAACTACATTTTTTACATAAACAGCTTATACTTCTTGCATGATCTGAATCTGATATGATATCAATTATTTATTAATGCAAACCTTTGGCAATTAGCGGTTAAATCTTGAATAACAATTCTTTCCCATCTTATTTTAGATACAGAAGTAAATGGAATAGACAATCTATTTACTATCCCCACACAGACTTATCAACAACCACTCATTAGGTAAACATATTTTAAACACAATCAGATTTGTATGTAGTTTTGTTTTATGTAATTATAACATTGTCACTGTTTTCACCCCACAATTCTTCATCAATGGTTGAATCTAGGCCAGTCTCCCCTTGTCCTTCATCTGGCGGTAAGATTGTCATCATGGTTCCTTATTAATTATATTATTTTATGTCACTTAATCATTACGAAATGTATTTAGCTTTGACACTCTTAGCAGAAACAACTGCAAACATTACAATCACATCACAATTTTGTATCAGTCTTAGGTATAAAATGAGCCATATGAATAAAATATCTAAACAAGATAGATGTATAGATACTTTACAACAGGGGTCACCAACCTTTTTGAAACTGAGAGCTACTTTTTGGCTACCAACTAATGCAAAGGGCAACCAGTTTGATACACACTTGTGAAATCACAAATTTATAACCTTTCTTAACATGTTACTATTAATAATTAATGATATTCATCTATGTGAAGATGTTGATCATGTAAATGATTTCTCACAAAAATTTTCAACAATAATTTAACAAGGTAAGAAACAAATAAATAGCAATATGCAAAAATATGCAACTATTTTTAGAACAGGCCAACGGGCGATTCATGCTTTACAGATATCAAAGGAAATCTTAGTAGCAATGAAAGTACACCAAAAATAAGCAAAGTAACAACATAAAAAAAGCTCATTCAGATAGAGACAGTAGTACAGTTACAGATTATTTATATGTATAATATTGTTTTTACTTAAAGGTGAAAGTCAGAATAATTACATCAACCAAAATGGTAAGAGAGAAATATTGCTGCTTATTTATATCATATGCATTTCATAATATTTGTTCACAATAGTTTAAGGCATGGTGTTTGTTGGGGGCGAGGGTAATTATAGTGATTCATAATGATTCCAAAGATTGTTTTAATTCTCTGTTTCAAGTGGATAAGAACGGAAGCAGCTATGAGCAGCCACCTGAAAATAATGCAGACTATCCTGACTACCTGTAAGAACAATCCTGTTTATTCTATAAACTATTTAATGTTTTATCATTAAAAATTTTTTGTAATGAAGATGTTTGAACAAAACATTGTGCACTACTTTGTCCAAGTGCAATCTTTTATAACTATTTATTATTATCTGTCTTATTATTCTAAG
>JAOUQU010183660.1:0-14422 GCA_028566735.1 Ammoglanis amapaensis | reverse complement strand
GTGTGTGTGTGTGTGTGTGTGTGTGTGTGTGTGTGTGTGTGTGTGTGTGTGTGTGTGTGTGTGTGTGTGTGTTCTGTCTGGAGAAATGAAGAGTATGCAATTTGCAAAAAAAATTAAATTTAGTGTAACAAAGAATGAATTCTGGCCCACTTTGCAAAATGTGTTGATACCTCTGATGTAACATGTACTAAATGTAAAATGATGTTAATTTATATACACTTTTTGTATATAAAAAGTTTTGCTCAAATATTGCCTTTAAGAGCAATAACTGCTTGGTTGCTGTTTTCTTAGTTTATTGACATAAGAAACATTTTGTTTTCTGCTCTAATTTTGACTCTCTGCGCAAATGGTCGAGTACTCAGTGCTTGCTTGAGCGATTAAAGATCACCATGACACAAACATCCATTTTTGTGAAATAACCATCAGATTCTCTCAAAAAAGGTCCAGCTACATTAATGTTTCGTCTTATTAACTTTACACGTGCTGGTTCTGCAGCTTGGGGTTCTGAAAATTAGCTTTTCTTGAAAGTAGAAAAGACTAAGCTAAGACTATGAAAGCTAAGACTATGAAACAATGTCTTTTATTACTGTTGTAACTTCTCAAAGTTATTTGTAATTGTCTGAGTACAACACGCTACATTAAGTTTGGTTTGTGTTAATGGTATATAATGGTTTGTGTTTATATAGAAGCAAGGTTAGATAGATAGACAGACAGGTGGATAGGCTGATAGTTGACTGGATAGATAGACGGACAGACAGAAGACTGGATAGACATACAGATAAATACTTACATTTAAAGCAATTAGCAAAGCAACTTACAATTCCAGTGGAACCCCTTTTTTGCAGTGGCAACTTGGTAATTGTGAGACTTGAACTAGTGACTTTATGGTCTCTAGACCACTACATTAACCACTGATCTACCATTAACATTTATCATGAGGGAAACCCAACTATAAGGCATACAAACTAACAGTAATAATAATTTTTGATATTATTGTAATAGTTTTATGTTTAGATCGGCAAACCCAAATTCCCAGTAAAAAAATGTTACTTTGGGAACTAAACATTGATTTTGCATGTTTATTACTCTGAATGGCTGTTAGAGTCTGGGTTGTAATAAACATGCTTACAGTTCAAAATAATAATCTGCATAAAGTATAACAACCGAATATGTGCATAACACTGCTAGTTTCATTTAACTTCAGGCAATATTTATTTAAAATACATCTACAAAACACATTGATTAATATGTTGAAACTGGATTGCTTAAAGGCATACCCATTTAAATAATTTATATTATATTTCATCTGTCTCTCTAGTGTAAGTGTTGGCCAGGATTCCGTCTAAAAAATGATGGGAAAAGCTGTGTTGACATTGACGAATGTGCCACCAGTCTTCCCTGCAGTCAAACATGCATTAACACCTATGGATCTTACAAGTGCTTGTGTGTAGATGGTTATGAAGCTTCAAAACTCAACCCCAACAGTTGCAAGTCTCTCTCGGGTAATGACAGTGATTTGGTATTGCATGTGATATCTTGCAAATGTTTTACAAATCTTAAAAAAAATATTTTCTTGTGAAAAAAAGAAACCCTATTTGTGACTCTATGCTGTTTTTTCTTTACGTAGCTGAAGAACCATTTCTTATACTTGCTGATCATCATGAAATTAGAAAGTTAAGTGTTGATGGAACGAATTACACTTTACTAAAACAGGTAAGCATTTCTGATCAGCATTTTTCTTCTGACAGTTCATCAGAAGTGCCTGTTGAAGTACCCTGGAAGCTGTAATCCGTCTGACAAAATGTGCTACTATAAATCACAGTGGTGATTCACAGAACAGGACATGAAATAGAACTGTTAAATGCTTAATAGGGTCCCAATTAAGAGCCATGGTGATGTGATTGTGATAACAACATGCTGGCAGTTGCTGGCCCTCTCCTTTGAAAAGACTAATTGAAGTCATTAAATGGTGCATTTTCTTCTGTGGAGCTTCACATTAATTGAGTGAAAACAAATTGTCGTGGCATGCCTGAAGAAGCAGCAACACCACCCTGGCACAGTGTTGATTTATTTCTGTTTTTGGTACTGCTTAATAAACTTCAGTAAAAAAACGACAAAAAGAGACTGATAGTTAATAATAATAAGTGTTTGCTTGTCAGTCAGTATGGTATTACTTAGTATGGTAATTGTATGCTTAGTATTTTTATTTCTTGTGCTGGTGTTTTTGTGTGCGAAATAATTTAAGGACCATAAGCTGTGCTCATTAACAATATTGTACTCTACAATTAACTATTCATTTCTATTGATTTTAATCTTTGCTGGATTACTTCTGTTTATCCAAATGTTCTCAGTGATAACCAGAGTTTTAATCGCATTTAAAATGAAAGATAAGTTACTTTAAATAGTCTCTTTAGCACATAAGATAGTAATACTCTATCCCTGAAAAAAAAAATTATGGTGATACTCTACATCTAAAACTTAAACATGAACTTAATGTTTATTGCAGCGTATTTTATGGTTGATTCATAAGATATTTTAGGACTTCATAATCCCAGGTCTTACGTAGCCAAGTGTATAATTGTTATTCAATTATTAAAGATAATCATCACATGTGTGCACAAAACCATGTCTGTAAAAATAGTTTTAAAAATAGAGTCCTCCAATGACCTGGACCGGTGAAGCCCTGGCTTCAACTCCACTGAAGAACTATGGGATTAATTAAAATATTTTTCTCTAAGCCAGAATTTTAATCTCACACCACTCTATATTAATGCCCAAATCTAGCATATGTAACAGTATCTCTAATTTAGGGTAAATATTTAGTATTAGTTCTTGTTTATTTCAATTGGGGCTTGTGATTATTAGAACACGAGGGGTTATCCTGCGATCATCAATAACCTGTAGTACATGATATAAATGATCAAATGATATAAATTATATAAATAGGAGTAAGAAACTGCTGATCAAAACACACCCAATGCTGCTTGTCTATAGCTTGTTAACTAACTCTTGACCTTTATTTGGGTTTTTTTTCCCTTGGATGACCAGCTGGTCTTGAGCTTTTTAGCAAGTAATAAGGCAATTTGAATGGAATTGAGAGATCTGAACTGTTTTTTTACATTATATTCTATTTTATTGTTTGGTATTTGCACATGATTTGTAAATGTTTGCTCGTATATGCCCTTATTCACAATGATCTTACTGAGAGTTTTTCTCAAGACCAGCTGGTTTATATAGAAATAAAAAACCCGATACTGATCAAATGTTGGTTAACAAGCTATAACCAACCAGCATAGGGTGTGTTTGGAGCAGCTGGTTTGTAGCTGGAAATGTTGAGATAGCATTTTCTGTTCTAGTTTACTATTTAGATATACCCAATTCCACTTTTATCTTGGACTGCAGTTATGTATAATGCTTCCAAGCTCATATACGCACTAGATAGCCGAGAGCCTCTTGTGCTCTTGCTGCTTCGTTATAAGCAGAAGAGATTTTGACAGCAGCATGATGATTCACCGTCAGCTTTTCTCTCCCTTAGACATGTTTAATTATATCTGTAGTGCATAATGAGAGTGGAGTATGTTTTAGGCCAGTGGTACTGCTGAAATTTGATTGCCTGCCTAATATTCTGTACAATCCAGATGCAATATGACAGATGACCAATAAGCACTCCTTACTTTCATCACACACCTGATTCAGCAATGCATTTTTCTCTGCGTCGTTCCAACGTTCTTATGCCAGCAAAAAATGTTTTATTTGAGCACGTAGCCACCGATGCATCACTGTTTTAACAGCATTGCATAAAAAACTTCTTTAATCCATTTAAAGCTAGGTTGTGTCACACTTTACTTGTAACATTTTAGAAGTAAAACCACATAACATTTTCTGAAAGACGAAATGACCATTATATAACCGACACCCATGTTACAATGTTTAGAGCTCAAAAATCTTGGCTGGAAATGTTAACAATGTGATTTTAGATTCATATAATTTTGAAAAGTATTTGTTTAGAGGAGATTTATTTACAAAATAGATTTAAAAAAACACGGTTACTAGTTTTGGATTGTTGTTGTTGAGTTTGTGCTTAATGAAAATACGTTTAGCACTTAGGAATAAAGTATTTATTTTAAAAAATGTGTAAATGAGGTTACTACTCCATACTGTCACCTCACAGCAAATGATTTCACTCAGGACGCATCAATTTCTTCCTACAGTCTAAAAAGATGCAAGAGACCAATTTTAATTGAAGACTGTGTTTGCCCATGACTGTGTTTGATGTCTTTTGTGTATTGTTTAAAACTCATGTGATGAATGACCGTTTGCTGTCATGGATCTGACGTAGAGTTTAAAACATGACATTAAAAGGCTCAATAAATAAATAAATAAAACTGGGGGGAAATCATGGTGATACTTGGAGATGCGTAACATATTTTAGGACTTCAAAAACCCAGGTCTTACGTAGACAAGTGTATAATGGCTGTTCAATTATTAAAGATAACCATCACTTTCTGAGATGTGTGCACAAAGCCATGTCTGTAAAAATAGTTTTAAAAATAGAGTGATCCAATGACCTGGACCGGTGAAGCCCTGGCTTCAACTCCGCTGAAGAACTATGGGATTAATTAAAATATTTTTGTCTAAGACAGACTTCTAATCTTACACCACTTTATAGTAATGCCCAAATCTGGCATATGTAATGGTATCTACAATTTGTTTCCAAATATTTATTTGTCGTAAATAAAATATTTGAAGAACCACCATACCATATATTTACTAAATTAGCTTTTTGGATCTATATGTATATAAATATATAGCGGTCATTCTTTATCATGTACTTGGAGAACCTTCTTACATTTCAAAATTCAATGGGTCATTCGATACCGCCGTCAAATGCAATGACCTACCTGGGTCACATCAGGGTCATATGGCAATGCAGGATGTTACATGTCAATCATGCAATAATATACTGTACATTACATCAAACTCTCAAGCCCTCACTCACTTTAAATAATTCCTATTCAACTTGCATGAAATAAACTCTCACATTTTTATCAATGTATCCACCCTAGTGCAGCAAGGGCATAGCGCTCGTCTAATAATGAAACCCACGACATCTGACCTAAATCTGGCCAAAGTTCATATTTGCATAAATCACAGAGGGCTCTTTGTGACTTCTGGGGAAGTCTTTATGATCTGATGAAGGTGTCAGGCCTGATTTCGCTCGTCGTCACTGCTGTCGTCTGATCTTAGCGTCCATACTCAGGTGAGGAGTGGAGGGTGCTGGGAGAGGTGAGCTGCCTCTGATGACTGACAGATTACTGATTTCAACATGACAGTAACGGATGTTGCTGAGCATTCTCTTGGAAGGCTTTGCTTCAGCACTTTCCTCGTTCCTCCTCAGGCATGTATAGCACAAGCTGCCCTTTCAAAATCAATGCAGCGATTAGATATCAAAGTAAAAGTCTACACAAGTTTCTTCTCATCTGCATCACTGCCAGATTTACTCAAAGAGACAGGGGGAAAAGTGCACATGAAGTGGCTAATAAAGCGCTGTGGCTAATTGAGAAACAGAACAAAGCTGCACGTCTTGCTCTTTTGTGTATCTGACGTGCTGTGCTTTTTGATATCGATCCAACGGCTGACTAAATGCCAGACGTCTTCGACTTATGGTGGCTGGAAAATAGCTTTAAATCTTCTTTTTTTCTCTTTTTTTACTTTCTAAAGGGTCTGAGCAACATCATTAGTTTGGATTTTGACTACAGAAAGGAATTTATCTACTGGGTAGATTCAAGCAGGCCCAGTGGTCGAAGGATCAACAGAATACGTTTAAATGGCAGTGATCTTAAGGTATGGTTATTCCCTTCTTTATTCCTAATGAAAATTTATTTACTAACTAAAACTATCCGCTGATCATTGAACCGATTTTGGTACTTTTATATAAAATTACGTTTTAGATATGTGTTTTCAGAGTAATGCCTTTCTTTGGCATATGTACATACATATGTACATTAATATCGGGGGGAATAAAGTTCTTGGGACTCTTTACTTGCCACGAACACACCCTCAATACACCACCAGACAGATACAGGTTGGAAATTCAGCAGAATTAATAACAGAAAACCAACAACTGAAAATAGTGATGTCACACAGAGTCTAAGAGTAACAAACAAAACTTCGGGATCATCTCACAACATAATTATAATCCGACTCAGTCTTCCAGGGAACACTAGTTTAAATAGACTGAATCATCAGGGCCGATGAAGCTCTGGTGAGTAGTGAGAAGCAAGGATGTGGCGTGTCCAGAGGCACACCGACCTGGAGTGAGGAACACCATTACTAACAGAGTATAGTACAATAAAGGATCAGTTATTAGGTCTTGTGTAGTATTGAACCATCTACACTACCACAGTCTCTACTCATCAAGACTGTCAAAGGATAAGCATTTCTTTTAATCCTGATTTGATTTAGATCATGTCAATGTAGCAATTGGGGAAAAAATCTGTCCATGGTGCAATACTCCCAAAATATCAATCATGGATGTGTCTTGGGTGTATTACGCAATAAACCAATCAGCATGCCATTCCCTTTCAGAGCTAAGTGCGGTCTGGATTAGCTCGTGCCAGTTTTGATAGCGTGTCCAATGTTTGCAAACAAACGTTCCCAAGCAGGTCATTTACAAAAGTGTTTAATTTACTTCAGTGGTGTAGAAATGAGAAAACCTCAAATTGTGAAGGAAGATTGTTAAAAGAAATACATACAAACATCATACACATTAACGAATGGTTCCTCTGAGTGTAAAATTCGTAATTTCAACATAATTTCAAGAGCCACTTTGTGCTTTATCATACAGCCAGACTCAAAGAGTGTCAGTGTGTTGGTTTAAAAATGAATAGGCCGGAGAGAACATGTCCAGGCATAATTAGTGAGTTCCGTTTAGACTTGCTTCTCAGTTTTCTTTAAACAATACATTTGTAATATAACAATGATAGTGCCATTTAAAATACTGCACGAGTTAAAGAGTTCTGGTATTCTACAAAGCGTTCAAACATATCACACACACACACACGACAGTAATTGTAAATGGTTAGTCTAATCTTGTACCGGGTGAAAGGGGCATAAGGACCACAGGGCTGAGTCTCAGATGGAAGTGCATGTAATGCTCCTGCTGAGCCATGCTTTTCTTCATCTCGTTAGTTTTAGTGCCGGGCCAAAAACCTCATTTGGATCCATTAGAACCAGCTCCTCTCACCCCTTCTGATTTATCTCTTCCTTCCAGCGTGAGCTAAAGCCATCTTCAAGCCATTAGGATTTGGGAAAATAATTAGAGCACTGAAAATGATTACACTGTGACAGTATATTTAGCCTTTCAGCAAAACCAAAGATGTCAACGTAGTATTCTGTGGTAATTCACAAAAGGATTATTTTTGCACTTGTAAACACTTTATATTTGATTTTTCTCAGACATATGCTTGGTGGCTAAATTTTTGGTTGAACTTATGGCAACGACAACAATGTCATCCCTTCTTCAGGGCTCCCACAAGACTTGTGGCGTTTTGTCCATTTGAAAATCTGACACTGACCTTTGACTGAAATATATAAATAGAAACAGACAGACAGACCAACACACAGACAATCAGCACCCTGTAAGACTAATTGTATCACACAGTAATTTTGTCTTACAGCTGCTGTCATTTTTATTTCTTTTTATTTCTAAGTCATGATGCTCCTATTAAAATGTCCAGGAGATATAGCGAGATGAATGTCTAGAAAGTGCTACACTAATCCTTAAGCTAGAGCGGCATTATATATGTGAAGCTCATCATTACTGTTTCTAAAAGATCTGAAACAGTCGGGTGTTTGACATTTTATATGGCTTGCAAGGTAAAAGGGGTTGAATAATTTATCCTTATAAGCTCTGACCTTTCTAACCTGAAATAACCTTAATAAGTCTAGTTCACTTCTGCAGAATATTTTTGGTCTATAATAAGCTATTTTTATTCTATGTATCTCTGAAAATAGCCTGCAGTGCAGAAAACTTATGGCCATCACTGAACTACCTTCTCTGCTTTTATCTTTATTATTCATAAATATAAAATGTATTAATGACCATGGAGTTAACACTTTTTTGTGCTGCTCATGGTCACTGGCTAATCTATGTAATGTCTTTGGTGCAATCATATAAGAAAAAAAATTAAAGGTTGGGCCAATCCTATCCATACAAGACTGCGCTAATATCTAATTCCATTACTGTAGAGTTTAAACTATATATTAAAATATAATATTTAGCTGACCATCAGGGGAGTCGTGGCCTGCTGGTTAGAGAACTGGACTTGTGATTAGAAGGTTGCTGGTTTGATTCCGAGAGTTGACAGGTTAAGACAGAAGTGTTCTAGAGCATTGCAGCTAACTTCTAATGCCATGGCTAGGGCTGCCCATTGCGTCATGCATATGTGCTCACTGCTGCCCCCTATTGTGTGTTCACAAGTGCATCTAAATGTGTGTTTTGCTGCACAGATTGGCTTAAGTGCAAAATGAATAATTCCTACGTGTATAAAAAGCACAAAGGTGAAAAAAGAATCTAAATGTTTCTTTATTCTAAAGAAAAAGAATCTAAATGTGAGCATGTGTGGAATATTGTTCTATAAACTACACAGGATGAATAAATAATACAAACAGAGAAAATGAAAAATTTTGTTTTCATTTCTATTGATATATTTAAATGTTGACATTTTACTTTAGTTAACCTCCTTCTCTGGATGTTAGGGCTTTAAATCGATGTATCAGAAGCTTACCACAAACCTATACTTTTCTTCTTCTCACTCTGAATATTAACATGTTAATTTTTCCAAAAGTCAGAAAGACATTGCTTAGACACTTTTGAAGTATCGACTGAAACTGGAATACCTTTGTGCTACACCATTGGTACATCTATACAACATATTTCCTTTGACACATCAATAATAATTCATCTTTCACTTAGTTCATTATGTTGATGTTCGACTCTGTCGGACTATGTTTATGCTATTAAAAAGACAATTCAGATACACAGTGTCTAAAATAATGCCCCAATTGACTGCTTTGCTTAGATTTGAATTGTAATATAACAAGTTTGTATATATATGACAATGTCTCCTGCTAGGTTGTTCACAGAACAGCTGTTCCCAGCACTCTGGCTGTTGACTGGATTGGAAAGAACTTGTACTGGTGTGACATAGAAAGAAAGACTTTGGAAGTATCTAAATCCAATGGCCTTTATCCCACAGTTTTACTCAGCTCTGGACTTAGGAATCCGACAGATCTGGCACTCGATGCTCAGTTAGGGTATTGACCCAACAACATTTTTTGTATTTAATTCATATATTAAATTTAATTATATGTGCATTCTAAATCTGAGTTTGTTATTTTTTAGGTACGTTTTTTGGATTGACTGCTGTGACAATCCACATGTGGGTCGTGTTGGCATGGATGGCCAGGGCCAGATGGTGATTGTGGACAAGGAGATTTACAGCCCATCTGCACTCACCATTGATTACACCACCAAGAGGATCTACTGGGCTGATGATAGTCACATCCTCTTTGCCAACATGGACGGCACTCAGAGACGCAAAGGTAGGGAGATATGTCTTCTTATACCACTGTATCAGTGAAGAGCATTGGATAGTTGTTTTCGAATTGGGTAGTTATTGGATGTAAAACTTGTTTACATTTTGTTATACATGCCACCTTACTTCCCCTTCTTTGTCCTCCCACTGTGTTTGTTTTTACATGTTTTCATTTGCATGGTACATATGGACATACTAAAATATTATTGCGTTCTGGAAAATGCACAAAAGACGTAAAACAGGATCGGTACTTGCCAAATTGTGATCCTACATTCATCTTCTAAGGTCTTGGTAGCTTTTTATAATGACATTTTGAATAATATGAATATATTAAATATATTTATTGAAGATAAATGTCTGACAATATCTGAGCTATAACAATGAAGTTAACAGGTTGATGTTTGTTCACTATGCAGTAACGGTGCTTGTGTCTCATCTACTTTAAACCTAAATCGTCCCCCTTGTTACATGTGCTTCCCTCACAGTGATTTATACAAAGATTTACATATAAATGTATTTGAAGCGTAAACTTTTAAGGTTTTGGGGATGTATTAATTATGCTTTTTAGAAACAAACTTATCGATTTATGTATGTGTTGTTCAGTTAGATGGACTCCAGAGGATCCATGGTTTATAACTGCTTATTAATGAGTCATAAGGCATTTACAAACTAATCAATAAACCTTAATAAACTCATGAATTAACTCTTTATGAGGGGAGCCTTATTATAAAGTGTAACCTCAAAAACAAAAAATGTTGGCTCACAAAAAAAAATGGTTTCCAATCATAAAAGTGCATGCTTAATGCATCATTTATTTTTTATTTTCTAATAAAATTGAGTTATTTTAGTTATTTTTTTGTAGGTAGTTATGTATATATGGTAGATGTTTTCGATTTATATTTATTTTGTATTGACTGGCTTATCTCTTTGCTGTTCCATTAATGTAAGTTTACTCACAGTGAGACTAATAAAGGATTATATTATCTTATATTATACAAATGTTCTTTAACCTTGTATCAAGGGCATTCATAGAACAGAATTCTTCGACAAAGTCGAAGTAAAAATAGGAATGATACAAAAATGGTATAACTACAGGGACCTTTTTTTATTATCTGCTACGGTTCGTAGACAATAGAACAATTACAAGTTCTTAAACAAATGGACCAGTACCTGATTTATTCCACTGGAACTAAAGATGAGTGGAGGAGGCTTGATTTAAATGCCCTAGAGAGTAAGCTGAAGAGAGTTCTTTTTATACTATTTTTGGTGCCCCTTACCCTAGGGAGCTTGTGCAAGAAGTTGAGTTATCATTTAAGATGAAAGAACGGCATGGCTGAGAGCTGTGACACTTTATGACTCTCAGTGCTTGTGAGCGTGGGATAAGAAGAAGCTTGAGGTTCTCTTTTAGGATTGTAAAACATTTAACAGATCCTGGCATGAAGGCCTCAGCATAAAATAGAAAACGAAGACAATTTTTGAAAGAATAATTCATGGAATAGTCATCTAGCTTTGATTATTATCAGTTGTCATAGTATAATATTTAAAACTATTTGAATGAAATTGAAAACTGAATAAATGAAATTAAATTGTGTTTCTAACTAAGCTTAAACACTTTACAAGAATACAATAGTTAACATTTAATTGAAAAGTCTCACCTGTTCATATACGTTTAGCAATTCAAGCTACATCATCTTGTCTGTTAGACCGACTAGGGACCAGGTAGTGAAACAGATACATGTTAGATTGTATGATCTTGTCAATATATGTGTTTATACTGCTGGACCTTCATGCTAGTTCTGAGAATAGGCTAGAGGCGACTTTTTGTAATTGTGTTGTGTTCTGGCCTGGTGTCTGAGAAAAGTAGTGCCAATAATATGTCATCATATCATAGCTGACTTGAGTTGTCCATCTCCAGAATTGTCCATTAGCCAAGTCATTTGGATTGGCTATGTCATCGAATAGATCTGCTTGTTCTGAGATTGCCAAAGAACTCTTATGATTCAGTTTGCACAGATTCTAGTGCATATTGCTCTAAAGGTAATCTGTGTCATCAGTTGTTCATGGTTCTAGTTAGGACTGGTGTTCTGCCGAATGCAGACAAAGTCTAATGACAGACAATGTGAGGATATATATATATATATATATTGCACTGAAGAGAAAAGCTATAGGATTTAAAATAGCACATTGCATTGTATTTGAGGGCATTATATTGTACCAGTCAGAATTAAAGCAGTAAAGATGACAATAAGATTCAGGATAAAAGCGCTTGTTAAATATATAGTTTCATAGTGAACGCTAGAATATTTCAGAATTTTAAATTAATGAATAGTGGCACGAGTGTGGGCTACATGATCAGACCAACTGACCAGCCCTTATAGCCAGATGGATGAATGGTTAACTGGCAGTCAGTCAGGCTATGAACGTTATAAGCCTAAATTAATTTTGTGGACTTGTTGTATTTGTCCATATGGTGTTGTGTGCTTTTATCAGCTACACGATTTGCAATCAGCTCTTAAATCTGTATTTAAATCTTTTTTTTCTCCTGTTTCTATGGTTTTAAACCACTGATGTTGTAACCCATGTAAAGCTTTGTGTAGAGGAAGGTCCTGTATGGGCAAAGGACATAGATAGAATAGCTGCTCCACTCGCAGTTTAAATAATTCCTCTGACTTTTTATGAATTGGTTTTTTTTTTCTTCAGAAACTTGTGTCACATGTTGAGATATTTCATTTCTTATTTTTTAAGCTATCTTTCTTTTCTGTGTGGTTCGTTCATCATATTAGGGCTGCATATCTTCATGTCTATTAGTTGTGACTGGGTATTCATAATAACTTTGCTACTGGTCATTTTATTTAACATTTTATTTATTTTCCTCACTGGTTATTAGCCGTAGCCAAGTAATAACCCTATTGCAGAATTTAATGATCTCAAAACCTCGCTGATGCTTCACTTGGCGGTGTACAGTTACTATATTCGAGACAAAACATGATCCCGTTAGAAATTTCAAGTACATTTTAGAAAGACAGAACAATTCCTGACATACTTTTTCGTCAGCCACTGACAGCTTATTAAGGAGAGTTCTATCACATACAAGGAATTGTTCTGTTCTCTGTGTATTACCTCAACACTCAAGCTTAAACTTTAATCGGTAGACATCTCCCAATTCAGTCTCGCTTTCTTTAGACCCAGCTAGTGTCAGTAAAACACTTGACTGGTTGCTCTCTCAGTTTAAACATATATCTGTATGTTAAGCACCTTTTTATCTATTTGTATCCTGAACTCATAGTAATGATAGATCATCAGGCTTTTGAATCAGCTGTATTATGTTTGTTTGATTCCCTTCTATCTTAGTTCCTTATAGCCACATTCAAGGTGTGATGGGACTCACCTTGTTTGAAGACTTCATTTACTGGACAGATGGTAAATCGAAGTCTCTCCGACGTGCCCACAAAATCTCTGGTACCCATGCTGTTGAGCTTCTTAACTCCTGGCAGGCCATTAAGTCCCTAACAGTTTATCACCCTCTGTGCCAGCCTGAAGGTAAGGATCTTTTCCAAGCTTTGCTACCTCTACAGGTAAGAAAAATATCTGTTTTTAATACATTTTCCATTTTCTCACACTAGTCCCCAAACATCAATGTCAGGTAGCTAATGGTGGCTGCAGTCACTTGTGTCTTTTGTCTCCTGGTGGAGGACACAAGTGTGCATGTCCGACCAACTTCTACCTCGCTGCTGATAACAAGACCTGTCTGTCTAACTGCACAGCTAGCCAGGTAAGACATATCTTTCTTTTTTTGTGATGACAATATTTATTCGTTTGGAATATTGCTTGAGATTTGCTTGGCTTTATGTTTCAGTTTCGCTGTGGGACTGATGAATGTATTCCATTCTGGTGGAAATGTGACACTGTGGACGATTGTGGTGATGGTTCGGACGAGCCTGCAGACTGCCGTAAGTTTGATGGCAAGCTAACCATACAGAATGGTCATGAATAATTGTCCTAATACAGTACGTAGTGTATTGGGGTTTGGGTTTTATGATAGATTACCTTTGTTAACATTACTGTTTTATTTTCCAAGTCTAAGGTCCTGTGATATATTGCTTGCCTCATCAAAATGTTCGTGCACTGGGCACCAAGTTTATCAGTAAAACCAGGACAACTATAACTCTGTTTAGGTTCATAAAACGAACAATAAATAATTGCTATAATTTGTGATTTTCAAATAACACTCATTTATTTAACTTAAAAGCCAAATTATTAATGTTTAAATGTCACATTTCTTTTGTGAAGCAGTCTGTTAATGAGATTTCTCCTCTGAAAAAGGCAGAAGGTGTTTCAATCCAAGAAGCAATCATTGATCTACGACTAAATAAAATACATACATGTGAACATTTCTGAGTACCTCATAAGGTCACTGTAAATGTTTATTTTGCAGCCGAATTCAAATGCCAGCCTGGACGCTTTCAGTGTGGCACCGGTCTGTGTGCACTCCCTCCATTCATCTGTGATGGAGAGAATGACTGTGGAGATAACTCGGATGAAGCCAACTGTGGTGAGCTCAACGATGTTTCTCTAATGCTGTTTGATTTTTAAAAAGTCAGGCTTAGTATGCAGCACTTGTTGCCTCCCACGAATAGCAACACACAACATTTACTCTGTTACTTTTACTTAATGCAAGACTTTTTGGGTTAGAGTGGAAAATGTGCTCATGTCTGTCACATCAATTCTTAAAGCAAATGTGATATAAATAATAATAATAATAATAATAATAATAATAATAATAATAATAATAATAATAATAATAAAAATAATAATAATAATAA
>JAOUQU010183552.1:0-14424 GCA_028566735.1 Ammoglanis amapaensis | reverse complement strand
ATTGCCATGTACTATTTAGATCATTGCAGACAATCTAGTAGGTTATTCAGTTGCTACGTGGGTTCTGGGTTTGATCCTCAGGTCTGAGTTCTTCCTGTGCCTTTAAGTCTTCTGGTTTTCTGCAACAATCCAAAAACATGCAGTCATGTTAATAAAGGCTCGGATGTCTTTACGGGCCATGCACCTATTGAGTAGCTGGTTTAGGCAGCATCACACACACACACACGCACGCACGCACGCACACGCACACACACACACACACACACACACACACACACAATGACTGGATAACATTCATTTACATTTTACTTTCTCTGCATTTGGTAGATCCCTATATCCACGTGACTTTGGTACACCATTTGTGAAGCAATCGAGAGTTAAGAGCCTTACTCCAGGGCCCAACAGCGGTAATTGATAAGAGTTGGGCTTGATCCTTGATATTCTGATCACTACCCTACATTAACCACTAATCCATCACTGTCCTGATAACCAGTAAAACAACTAAAAAAAACTAAAACAACATATGGTTCTATGATTTTCATCAAACTATTCATCAAACCTATCTACCTTTGTAAATAAAAGATTTTTTTATAATAAAAAATCTTTTTAGGTTTTATTATAAAGTATTTTTTTTAAATGTATTCTATGCAAAATGTATTTAATTGTTAACACATACATTCGTCAACTTTGGAGTTAGGTCACAATATCCCAGCTTAGCGACATACCTTTTGACCACATCTTCTATTCACATTTACATACTTTCTATTGTTAAGACAGTTTGAATGCCATGTCACTACACCAATGAGTCCTTACTCTATGGTATCTGAGCAACCGTAGTTTAAATACCACCATATGTTTCTGGAATTCCAGCAAAAGTATAATATTTTACATGTTTGAGCTATTCAACATGCTAAGCAACTGCTAGTACATAAACACATCTGTTCATTTGCACAATTATTTACTGCAGACATGTGGGCCCACATTTCATGGTGGAATTAAATTCATTTCCAAATGAAAGCACATCTAGGTATCAGCTTGATTATTATTATTTTTTTTGCAAAGAGACTGCTGTACTCATGTCATAATTGCAGCATGTGCACTAATGACATCTGCACAATCAAACTCAACAAAATAATATGTTGAAAAAAGATGTGAACATACTGCACAATATTGTAATGCTTTGCCGGCATGGCATACTGTCAACTTAGGGATATTTATAACAATGTTACAAACTGTTATGATGTCCACAAGCATAAGCATGCCATCGTCTGGCTATCGAGTTGCTGGTCAGCATTACAGAGCCCCTGCACATCAGTGCTTTTATCCTGAGTTGGGTAATTAGCACAAATTTAACCTGTGGTTTGTTTATTTAAGCTTTACTAGCCCGGCTGATGGCATCGTGGAAGCTTAGTGTTTTTTACTGTCACCTCACAGCAAGAAGTCCTGGGTTCGATTCCCGGCTTGGCCCGAGGGCTCTCTGTCTGGAGAAGGGGGAGGTGGATTTTTAGGTGATTGTAGACAGAAATAAATATTGTGACATTGCAGAAGCTCATTTCTGAGAAAGCTTTTAACATGCCTATGGGAATTTGTGCCCTTTTAGTCAAAAGAGATTTTGTTTGGCTGGGCACTGATGTTGGTCAAAAAAGCATCAATCGATGTTCCAGTTCTTTCTAAAATTATTTAGTGGCTCTGATGACAGAAGTCTGTGCAGATCACTATTAAACCAAACTCTTATTTAGGTTCTGATAGACCTTGCTTTATTTTATTTTTTTTATTAGATGAAAAAAAAACATCCCTACAAAAACATGATTATACGATTATATACTATTATACTTTTGTGATGCAAGCAATTTCTGATTATGCATATATAAAAAACGATTTCAAAGTCAATGAATATATGAGAGTTTAGAGATGCATGTTCCTCTCTCACTAACACCACCTGACATTGTACAGGAACTCAAATCATGTCATGGTAATTTTGCCTTCACATATCTTGTAAATCTTAGTGGAAAGAGGTGGGGGTGAAAGGTTGTCATTAAGAAGAGAAAACAGCCTGAGGGAGCTTAGAGGCTTTTTTAGGAGCTTTTCCCTTGCTGCCGTTTCCTTTAGCCTCTTCTTCCCTCTATTGGCCGTCTCGATGGAGGTATCAGTGCCTGAAGTTAAAGAAGGGGAACTGAAAGAAGGAGAGAAAATGTTTGGAAAAAGAAAACACGAGTCAGTTTATCAGCATGTGGACATGCTGGATAATTTTCCAATCATAACTGTTTTCTTTGGCCTGAGGACTAGATGGGCCTCCAGAGAAGTGATTACAGTCAAAGGGAATAGGCAGGCTATAAACCTTTACTTTCGTCCCCCTCATCGTTTCACCTTCACGTTTCCTTTTTACTCTCATTCCCTAGTGCCAGGGGACTTGTTTCAGACACATATGTTTTAAATTCCATGTGTGAAACAGGTCAAAACGTCAATTGTTTTATGGCGGAAATACAAGAGAAAAATTTAAGGCTTGTAACTAACCTTGTTTAGGTTTTCTCTTGCATTAAAGAAAAAAAAATGGCATTCTTAGAACAGATTATGTCAGAATTATTCATTTGGTGATTCTGCAGATCTGATTTAGCAAAGAATACAATTTACCAGAGTTTACTAGCCAATTTGAAACAGAAAATCACAACAATAGATTGAGGTAATAGGGTAATGTGTTTACACAGCCTGTATTTGGTTGATTTCTGGAGCATGTGTAATCACGAGTAACCGAAAGGCTAAACTGTAGGTAAGGAATTAATAAGACATGCATGCAGCTTAGGCTGAAGCAATTCCTTTAGTAATTTGATTACTAATAACATACATAGAAGCAATTTTTTATAACAAAATCTTATTTAATTCACAGAACTATCTACAGTTCACAGTGTTTTTCTTTGGATGACTTTTACTTTTGCACAGTTATCAAATGACATGAAGAAGCAGAAGGCTGCATTCAGTATCACATACATAAAGAGTACATTACTGAAACTGGGGATCTTTTTCAGTGAACACTGTGTATACTACACATTCACTGCTCCTGTACACTGTTTGAATTAAACTTTTTATAAAAGTACTGCATAATTGAAAAAAAGAGAGCGAAATAGCAATAGCAATGGAGAACACAGACAGAGAAAACAACACATTTGCCAATATTTACTCTTGGGCAATTGGGGTGGTATCTATTTTTGTGGTATCATAAGCAAAAAATAATTATAAGCATTTAATCTAGGGCTTAAAATATTTAGACATTGACCATGATCTTGGACATAGTTGCACCTATACCAATAAATATTGTCCTCACAAGAGCATTTTTTGTTGGGTTAATGTATTCTGAAGCAGTTCTGAAGTAGTGCTGTAGTCAGAGCTGAAATTCCTTTAAACCAAGTTTTGTTTCTTTTTCATGTTTTTATTTATTTACTTAAAAATATATTAATATAATACATTAAACTACAAAACCTAATTTAAACAAAAATTATCAGTATAACAATAAACTGTTATTATTACCATTATTATTTTATTACAACTTAGTCATTTGTATATTATTAGTATATTTAGTATTGATGGAAATAATGTCATAAACAACAATGGCTCAAGTAACAAATACACAAAGTATGCTTGGGATATATTATCATGAATATAATTAATGATATTAAATATTAAGTATTATGTATACCGTAAGGAATAGCCTAGTCATTTACCAGATTTCAGCCAAGTTAAAACTCATAGCAATGTTTAAATCTAAGCAAACTTATGTTACTTTCAGTTTTAGCCAAATGCATTAAATAGTTTTCTTTTTCAATGTTTCAGTCTCAAAATAGTCACTGGAAAGGGCTTCACTTCAGAAGAATTGGAATTCTGGCTGATAGTGGCAATAAAATGTCATCACTTATGAATTGAAATGATTGCATAGTGTTTATAGTGTATCTATAATACCTACATTAAGCTAGAAAAACATGATTTGGGTTTGAACATACGGTTAAAGTTGTTCTTGTAATTTTCAAGCTTTTGTTGGCAGCACTTTATCTGCCAATTTATCAACGTTTATGTATTTTAGCTAGGACTAAAAAAGTCAAAACATTTGTGAAGGTCTATCATATATAATAGTTTTAAGGAGAATATTGCTACAATAACAGAACTACAGAACCAGACTGCCCTGGAGGCAGTGTGAGACCTCAAATTTGGACCTATACTCAGACGTGGCTTTGCCAGCTGGCGGAGTGAGGTACAGGATAATCATAGCTAACCCTGGACGGTTCAGGGTTCGATAACTGATATATATATATATAGATAGATAGATAGATAGATAGATAGATAGATAGATAGATAGATAGATAGATAGATAGATAGATAGATAGATAGAGATATATGTTGTCCAATATAAAACTATTCACTCGGATTATTATTTATCATACTTCATTTTTATTCTTCGACTTTAGGTTACCATAGCAGAATATGATCCATATTATTGATTTGGCATAGTTTTTACGCCTGGATGCCATTCCTGACACAACCCTCCTTATTTATCCACATTTGGCTTCAGCAGTGACTTGTGCATATTTATAGTACAATAGAGAAAACTGAGGCTCTAGAGGAAACCCATGCAGACACATGATTTTTTCTGCTGTAAGGTGACAGTGCTACTCACTTAGCCATCCTATTATTTTTCTGCTGCATTGTTATTTATCTAAATAATCTGACATGATTCTTAGTGGAATATCCACAGTCAATTTCAAGTTCTGTTTAAGGAATATTTACATGTTTAAGTGATATGCACAAATGCATCCAGTCATTCGGTTTGCCAAATAAGAACTGAACAGTATACATTAAAGTACTGTACTTACAAAACAAAATATACCACTATTATGTGTTACTAGGCCTTAAGTCTTTTGTTTTGTAAAGCATTTATTTCAACACTAAAGTAAACAACGTTTGCCTAAAATACCATCAAATAGTTTTGAACAACGGATATCTATAATTCTGGTAAAATATTTAGAGTTGTGATAGATTGATTGAGAATGTTTACATGAATTACAAAACTCATAAAAAGAATTATTGATACCTACTATGAATGACTTGAACGCATTGCCACTGACAAACAGTGGCTTGTCATTAGTGGTGAGGATGAACAGAGAGATGTTTCAGAGACAATGTTAGGATGAGGATATTGGGATGGTCTGGCTGTGTAGAGGAAGGATAAGTTATTAAATTTAGAGCCACTAGACAAAAAAAGACCAAAGAGACATTTGCGTATGCAAATTCACCAATAATAAACATAAATTGATCTTCTGAATGATAATTCTATTACTTGTGAATAAAAAATGTGTTTAACATCACTTACCACTACATCGTAAAATCCAGTCAAAGCATTTACTTAATCCCAAGAAAACCTAGTTAACCTTTCTGCTTCGAATCACTGTCCTGCTGTTCAAAGACATTTCTAATAATAGGCATTTTATACATTAGATTTTTTTACCTATTCAAGTTGTATCAGACCCTTGGGTGCTTAGTGGACTGCAGACCGATCCCACTTACAGTTTCTTGGAAATGCTTTTACGAAGTAGATTGCCAGATCTTTCTTTAATTATAATGCTACGTGGAACTGCATATCTACAGAACAATTTCATATCTGTAATCAACCTAGTGCATGTTTTTGGGCTGTGGGAGGAAACTGGAGCACCCGGAGTAACCACACGGACATGGGGAGAGCATGTAAACTCTACACAGAAAGACCTCGGGTCGACCCGGGAATCGAACCCGGGAAAACTTTGCTGTGAGGTAACAGTGCTAGCCACTAAGCCACAGTGCCGCTCTATAATAGATAATAAACACTGTTAATGGCTTCATTCATAAATAAGTAATCTAGCTTTTGTGGAAACATCAGAGCATTACATGCTGATGTACTTTTAGTGGAAAGCCGTATTACTGCTCTAACCTTTGTGGCAGCTGTGTTCTGTGTTTCTATCAGAAAGGCCCACTTTAATAAATCATCACTAAAATATAACACACACAAACACACATGTTTGGGAGATGGGTTTGGGTTCTTTCTGATCGCTGAGTGATTCCAGTGATTTTTTGTACAGTGGTCTTAACTGAAGCAAGTGAGGCCTGCAGTTCACTAGATCGTGTGTACTGTTGTGGGTTGGCTCTCACTGTGGTTCACCAGTCACAGAGCCTTAAAAGCAACTTCTTGCTTTTTCAAGAAGTTATTTCAGTTATGATTTAGTTATAGTCAAGTCAACTTGATTTATATAGCACTTTTTACAATAGACATTGCCTCAAAACAACTTTACAAAATACAGACCGACAGATACAGAAAACCAATTTGAGCAAGTTGAGGGCGACTGTGGCTAGAAAAAACTCCCTGAAAATTGCAGGAATTTGAGAGGAACCAGGCGCAGCAGGGCTTATCCTTCTTTGGTAGTCCTTGAGGAAATTGTCATATCGGGCAGGAGCAGCACTATTGGAACTGCAGTCTAGACTTCAGTCCTTAACGTTCTGTTGGGGAAGATCTTGATTATTGAGTATGGTGTCCAGTGTTACTTGTAGACTGATTCATGTTTAGATTTAGTTGAATAAATTACTTTGTCAAGTATAAAAGGTAAGTTGATTATCTGAACTGCATAAGTGACAGATTTGTCAAAATTGACAGGAAAGTCACAGACAGGTCATGTGAGCTTTAAATATAGTCATGCTGTTTATGATTAACCCTGGTTAATTAATTAAATCTTTAAACTAAATCAGGGCTCACTTAATTAACCCAGATCCTAAAATAACTCAAGTTGGCAGATCACCAGAAGTACCGTGGACTCACCAGAAATATCACTGGCTCAGATAAAGTGGGAGAGTCAAAACTGCTAGAGGACATCAGCGGCAGGCCAAGCCTTCTCTGCTGGTCTAAATACTATCATAAACATTGGCAAATGTTTTAATATTTTTTTTTCAAACAGTCATAAAACAATTTCAAATAGTCTGTTCTCCTTGTTTTATAGCGGTTTCTGTCTGCTGTGCCCCCACCAATTTTGTATATTTATACCACAGTTTTTATCCAATTATATTCCAGCCATCATGCAAATTAAATCCAATACATTTCCCTACACCAGCAAAATTAATATCGTGGGCTGTGCAGCCTAAAACAAATGGTAGTGAATTGAATATGTTTAACCAATCAGATTTTGAGTTCAAGACAAGTGTCATCTAGCGGACATTCAATGGCGTTACCGTTTTCAGTGATAGCAGTCTTATTTTGTAATTGCAGCTTGTAGTTGATGTAAATAATGATGCAGTGTAGGGACATTTGTGTTGTTGGCTTGTTGGTTTATTGCAAAATTGCTTTTATTAGTTAGGATTGGTTGTGCATTTAAAAAAAACATTATTTTGTCAATTTTTGTTTCCATTCTCAGAACTTTTTTTTCTCTTAAAGTTATGAAAATGATTTAAGAACATTACATACACATTAAATTCATTAACTTATTTTAATTCAACATTTTCGCCACATTAAATTAGACTACTATAAAAACATTTGAAGTTATTTGTTCTGAATGTTCAAATTTAGTTTTGAAAATGTTTTATTGCAACGTTCTTTTAGTGTTACTACGCAAAGTCTTTTTTAATCTTTCGAAATGTTAGGAAAACATTCATATCATGTTACACGTATTTCAGAATAACATTATTACAATTTAAAAGTCATAATGTTTCAAGATTGTTCTACTAATGTTCTAGTGAAAATGTTCGCACGTAACATTAGGAGAACTTTTACCTAACGTTAGTAAAAGTTGTAGGAACGTTTCCTGGAAGGATTTCTGCATGATATTGATAGTTTATGTTTCATAATTGTGAACACCAATAGCAAATGAATTCTCATTCTTTGAAGTGCTTCTGTTCATGTTCCAATAAATCTTTGTGTTCGTCAAGAGAACGGAGGCCCATTTCTGCCAGTGTATTTTTATCAGACACACCAACAGCAATATGTTCATTTTTATGCACAAATAATTCCACAACTGTTAGTGTTGTGAAGGCATTATCGCTATTGTGGTTTTCTTTAGTTCATTCTCAAGTGAAATGCTTCTTTATGCTTCACTCACATAGCAACCCAACCCTCAAAAAAGGCTTTTCTCAGCTCTCAGCACTCAGCTTGAGCGATAAAACACTAAAAATATAGGACGCAAACATCCATTTATGTGAAATAACAATAAACCCACTCTAATCTATGCATTTGTGTTTATCTGGATTTACTTTACTTGTGTTTATGCAGCTTGCATTTCTGAATCAGCCTCTCGAGAAAGTTTAAATGGCACAATGTGAAAAAAAAGAGCAATGTTGATTATTGTATTAAAATTATGAGACAGAATTAAGACTATTAAGACTAAGATTTCTATATGTAATTACTTGTTTTGATTGTTCTGGAATGCTAAAAATCATCATGAATCATGAACAAGAAATATTATTTTTTTTATTCATGTAAAGTGACACTTGTTTTGTCTGGATCACATTAACTGCATCATTTCACAAACTCTGTTCTTGTTTGTAGGTAGGTAGGTAGGTAGGTAGGTAGGCAGGCAGGCAGGCGGGCAGGCGGGCGGGCGTGGTTCTTGGGTGGGTGAGTGGTTAGGTAGGTAGGTAGGTACCTTAGGTAGGATGCAAACAGCCCATTATTCATTAACACTTGAGCATAGCACTTGTAGTAAGTGATGGTACGTATAAAGATAATTCATTCTTAATTTAAGATTCATGTGTCCCAATTCTTGTGTTACAGACATGCAATCAACAAAAAATAATTATGCTTCCGGTACCCTAAATTATGCATTCATTTCTCTAATCAAGTGTGTGTCACGAGCTGACATCATTGTGCTCTTGGCATACATGCTTGTTGTGTGCTTTGCATCCTATTGTGAATAAAAGATCAAAGCTTAACATGAAATTGTAATGATGTGGGAAAAGGAACTCAGTGATGCAGAGGATAAAAAAGAAATAGTTTTTTTAAACAATTCAACTGGAAATAAACCCATCAAAGAATTAACAAGAGGGTGTTGCGGAGGGCGATAGCTCTTTGACCAGGAATTGGGCTACATCAAAGGGTGTGGAAAATGTAATAGTAAATAATAAATTGCTTTTTATTTGTAATTACACTTACAGATGTACAGTACAATGAAATGTCTTACTTCACGTATGCCAGCTTGTCTGGAAGTTGGGGTCAGAGCTGGAGCAGACAGTGTTAACGGTCTCGCTCAAAGATCCAGCAGTGGCTGTGTTGCAGAGCCTGGATTTGAACCACTAAACTTTGGGCTCATAGTCCAAAGCTCTACCCACTAGGCTACACTGTCCTTGTCAGGCAGAAAAGAACATAACAAACAATGTAAAAAAAAAAATAGATGATATGCTGGTGTGGCCTCAGGTATACTGACCCAAAAAAGAAATCAACAACCAGGGGTGAGACATACCCACGACAGCCCGGCAGCCGAACTAGCCGACAGTCCTTCAAACTCACCTAAGGTCTCCAGCCACTAGGTCTTACTTTCCCACTATGAGGGAAAGACGAAATCAGGTACGAGTCAAAGGAAAGGAGAAAAGCTCGCTGGCACAAACTGTTAGTCATGTTTCTAAATGAGCAAACAATGATACAAGGAGATGATCACAGAGATACAAACCTAGACAGGATGCTTGCCTAAGAATGCCCAATACACAGTCAGGTCAACGCTAAAGATACCGCCAAGGGGGAGAAGCCACATGCCTATTTTGCCAGGACTGTAACCTCATTATTTGGCAATTGACAAGCCCTGGAAACCTGAACCCTTAAGCTGATGCAACATGTAGCTCCACACGATCACGGCCCCAGCGAGGGCTATGCCAGAATCATACCAGCACAAGCGTGAGAAAGAGCACAGTAATGTTCTCCTCCAAAAGCAACAGGGTATTACTGAAATAACCCTGATCATGTGCTGCGTGCATGGATAGAGCACAGAGAGGGAAGCCATGTCTGAAGGAGTGCAGTCTCCTAAATAGGAGGACACACCTGACATGGGTCCACTGATAAAATACCAGCAGCAATCTGTAACACGTGTCTTGCCTAAACCACACGTTCTGACAAAGGACCACACGGGTGTTACAGATCATTGCTAGGTCAAATGATGGACCACTATCAGAAGGTTTTATTTTATTTAAGTCTTCTTTTTGCACAGTATATCAGCAATAATAATAAAATAACAAAATGAGTTATTTGTGAGTTTCGTATGTGTTATATGTCATTGCATCAGTGGGAGACATTGAGTTTCACTAATTAAGTGTCTTAGAATGTCAGCATTGCTTTGACATATGCGCTAATAAATTAAATGTGATTATGATTAATTCTTTAAATAGAGAAATTAAATTTTATCCTGCCACTTATGTGTGTAAGTGTAAGATGCTGCAGTTTGTAATCTCGCAGATGCAGATGCCGTGTCGAGTTATAGATGCAATAATATTTTGCTATGTTTGAAATACTAATAAAAGTATAATCTATGCTGCTTAGTGACATTTTTACTGTGTTGAATTTGATAAATTAGGTCAACTGTGCCATTTATGATGAATCTAATACATTAAAGGTCATATACATGTCATTTTTTGAACAGATCATTTTCTCAAGAATCTTTTCTGGCAAAAACAAGATCCTAATAGCTCTTTTGTTGTTGTGGATGTTGCTGTGTGGCAGCAATATTCTTCCGTATATTTCAGAGAATTATTTTTTAATTCACAGGAATCTAAGAAGGTGTGCAATAATGATAATAATAAACTTTTACATCCAATAAAAATGTTCTAATTTTCTTTTTTGCATTCCAGTCATTGTGCAGTAAACATGCTATGAATTGATGGTAAAACTTGCCACCCTTGAGTTTATTAAGCACTCTTGCTTACAAAAGCAAACAAAGGCGCAAACCTCCACAGATTATTGAACTCTGTAACTCTGTACCCTTAAATTGCAGCTGCTCCTGTAAAAGCGATAAGCCATGAAATCATTCTAGCTTGACTTCTCATTATGTCTGGCTGCTGGGTTTAAAACACACAGTCTCAGAAAACACTGCAGGTTAATAGTGCACTACTTCACTGCTTTAACCTGCAAGTTAATTACATCTTTTCTTCGGGGTGGTGCCATTATATGATATGAGGCTCATTAAAATAAAACGTTGATTTAATAACTTTCCCTTGCAATTATGCTGATGAGAATGCTGAGATTATTTGAGCTACTAAATAAAGATACCATTGCCTGTCAGGTGAAGGCAGTGTGTGATGGCTTTATTAACACTAGGATACTAGACATTGCATGGACATGGCTCATCCTAATGCCAACCATTAGATGGCTATCAGTTAACATTTATGGAAAGGAATGGGAGCCAGAACCCTAGATTGCCCACACATTCCAGCAATATAAGTCTATAGTTTGTTTCCCCTGCAATACATCACAACAAAACCTGATTAATGAGGAATTTACTGGTATATAAAAATAGCAGTGCCACGTTGACAATCTTTGCTCTGCAAAAGAACAAGGTCTGCTTTCTCAACACAGTACATCAACACATGCAAGTTTCCAATAGTTGCAAATAATGGTGTAGACAGTAAAATAAATACACGTGCAAATAAATAATTCTACAAACTGTTATACAAACAATTGAACAATCGTGACTCCAAATGTGTTGGCATCAGGTAACGCCTGGTAGTAAGTAAAGTGTTGAACTTTAATGAGAATGGAAGAGACAATAGGGTGAGGGATCGAGTTCCAAAATAGCTACAAAATAATTAGCTTGTGTGACAACACAATGGCACACACCCAAGTTTTATATTATTTGTGGCCCCTATTGTCCATGTAAAACCATAATGCCTGTATTGTCATTGCAAACTATATTCATCTCCAACTCTGGAGGCATGTTCAAATATTCCAATCTACATTCATCATTATTTTCTTATCGTTGTTGTTCATGTTTCTTTCCACTTTATTTTCTTTTTCAGCTACATTTTATTTTCACTTCACTATCTGTTTGGAAGTTAAAACCCTGTCAAACTCATGGCGTCATTGTATACTTTGTCAGTGGCATGTGTTTATGTGACAAACGTGTGTTGGTGTACGATTGTGCTGTGTAGGTATGTGTCAGTCGTGTTGACAGACTTTTATTAAATGTATTTGCAAAACAAAACATGTTTAGTTCGAACTTGTTCATAGCTTTGCCGTTGTGCAGATTGACAGGACAAATTGATGGTTGTGGTGTGTTTGTTTTTTAAACCAAAAATAAAACATTCCTGGGGGCTGCGGAAAGTTTTGCTTTGAGTTAATTGGGCCGTGAGTTGCAAAAGGTTGAGAACCCTTGGTCTATAGAATACAGATTTCTGCAAAGATTTTGTTTTCTCAGTTCATTCACTGCCAGGTTGAAGCCTCCTGATGAGCTGCTATTTGTACTACATAAATATACAGTTTGTAAATATTGTTCATAAGTCAAGGGTCCATTATATTTTTAAAAGCACTCGTTGTGCACCTAGGATTAATGTGCATCTCTTTCCTCAAAGTCATGATGTAATACCTCAGGGTTCTAGCATAGATTTTCTCTTATGCAACTTATCACTTTAACATACTATTATAGCATTTCAGTTCATTTACTATTCTTGTGTGTGGCTGTTTTTACATCGTTTCTTAACATTGTATAAATATGATGAACTGTTCGCTGATACAGCTTCAGTATAGAATCCAGTTATTGTACTTTGTTTAAAACCAAAAAAATGCTTTTGGGGCACATACACATCAACTTTAAAGCCTAGGTAGAGACCTGAGTTAGTTGCATTTTTTGAAATAGGAGTTAAAAACAACGTTTAGCTTTATAGTGAAGCTGTGTTAGGATAGTTAATGAAGGTTGTTGAGATCAACACTGCCACTAGTCCCAAAACAACTTCTCTTAATTGCCTAGTAAACAAAACAAATCAGATTCTTCCACAGAGACTAGGATGGATGTCACATTAAAGTTGCTTTACAGACACCACAGAGCCACATCAAACAAACCCGGATAACCTTATAGTGGAGATATGGGCTGGGCAATTTCACAGAATAGCTTCTGTTGCTTGATTGGACAGGGCAAGGTTTGTTATCTAAAGCCCCAAACAGTCTGAGTTAAAATGGCAGTGTAAAAGTGTAGTCCAATGAGAGCTCTAAGCACCATTCTAATTGAACCCACAAAACTTGTCATGCTAGGAAGCATGGACGTTGTCAGACCTATTTAGGGACGATGTAGTCCAAAATTGTTCATTCTTTTTTACCACATTTCTTTCTGTCTCTGTGTTAACAATGTACTGAAACTCAGGCACAGCACTTAGCACGGTGTGTCCACAGAGACGGTGTTGTGAGTTTCGAAGTTTCATGCCAAAAATAAAGGAAAAGCATTTATTGAATGTTGCAATCTATTTAGTAATCTCAGCCATAATGTAGACTTAACAACAAGAAACACAAAGCGGTTATATCTTTTTGTAGGCCAACAAATTAGAGATGTTAATACCATAAATGTTCTGTGTATTGTGCTGTGCTACAGAAAACTAAACTGTTTCCCCTCCTTTTTTATTTGTAATTGTTTTTCTTTGATCTAATTGAAAATTTTAATGCATCATTAAAAAACCCATTAACAGTGTTGGTCACTAGTCAGATTGAAAAGGATTGTAAAGGATCATTTTAACTTTTCTCTACAAAACCAATCAAGCTTAACTCTATTATGACAGTAAAACTGAAAACAGAAGGATTCCTAAAGAGCCACATTTTTGTGCTGTCCTCACTCCCAATGTTCTGAATGGCTCTTAATTTTTGCACTTCCATGCTGCAAATCTAAACTGCTACTGCATACAGATGAATACTGCTGCCAGTCTGCATCTAATTGCTTTAATTCAACTAGGATTTGCTTTTGATTCCTAGCTAAGAGGTTTTTAATGTATAATAAGTAGGATGAGATATAAAACTGCCCATCTTGAATAAACTTCAATTTGCAATTTACTGTATCTTTGCTTTATACCAAATAATTACATTTAAAATTAAGATGTTTCTCTCATCAGAATTGAAATCAGTTCCATTTTTTAACAATGTATGGATATGTTCACAGCTGTAGTGTGTATAGAAATATTAGAATTGCATACACTCAAGGCTGATTTGTACTTCTGCGTCTGCTGTACGCCCTTGCCTCAACACCGATGTGTCACCTTTATAGTCCTGTATTGAGGTCATATGCAGATCAAAAAAAAATTCACTACTACAGCTCCAGGGGATATTGAGTTTCTGATCGTTGAGTCATGTTTGTGTTTACTGTCAGATATTGTAGTTGTTGTACATTTTAACTCCGGGGTGGCCAATCTGTGGTTGGGGAGCTGCATGTGGCTCTTGGCCATCTTTAAGAGAAAAAAAAAAAAATATAT
>JAOUQU010183445.1:0-14427 GCA_028566735.1 Ammoglanis amapaensis | reverse complement strand
TTCCTGCGACTAGTCGACCAATGGAATTTGGCCGACTAGTAATTTTTTCGGTCAACCAACGAATAATCGATTAATTGTGGTCAGCCCTACTAAAGATGTTCTGACATGTGACATTTTGACACATTAGGTGTCAACAGGAAGCATTATCTTTATTAAACTTTGAATCAGAATTATGTATATTTAAATGCATTTTACAGCTTTAACTTATACCTTATAATTGTATAACTTTTTTTTCTATCTTTCTTAGGTTCTCAGACAAACACAGTTATATAAATTCAAACAGATTATATACTTCACAAAATGGCCAGTGTGCAAACCGAGAGTTAAGCTTGTATTAAGTTCTAATTTATTTTTTTAAATAATTTTCACCACAGTGTTTTTAACATACAGCAGAATTAATCCTTTAAATTTAACACACTATTGGGCAGTAAGCACATGGAGCCAAGGGAGCTGTTATGGGTTCTGTGCTTTGTTCAAGGGCAAGGGCACTTCAGTCGTAGCCTGCCGATTCTCTAAATCTAACTGGCAATCATTCAGTCACAATCCCAGTTCTCTGGTTGGTGGTTACCAGGCCACCACTGTCTCAAATAAGCTACTGTCGTGACATGTTTGACTGCCTAAGGTTTTATAAAGCATATTAAATATTTCTATATTATGCTGAAACAAACCTATGAATTTGGTGAATGTTTGCAGGCAATGATTCGGTTACATTTTACACTTTCAGCGAATAGCAGACGCTTTTACCCAAAGCAACTCACAATATTGTTTAAAGCAAATAGAGATTAAGAGCACTGCTCAAGAGCCTAAAAGTAAAAACTTAACAGTGGTTGAGCTTAAACTAACAAGCTTCTATTTACCAGTAACTTGACAGTAAGAATGGTGCACCATCCTGTTTATGGTCACCAGCAGATAATCGGTTCTGTTTTTATGTTGGCTGCCATTTTATAACACAGGCCTTCTATTTATCCAATGGCTAAACTTATGTAAACCAGCTTAAACCATAAAATAAAATGTAAATATCAACTTAGTTTATTTTTTATAATTGCACTTATTATAATTTAATAAGTGCATTTCTTAAGTGTTAAATGTTAATGTATAATTTCTTCAGTGACTTCAGCGCTTGCCCACTAACAAAATATGTACAGTGCATGCAAATCAAAAGGAGTTAAACAGTGTTCAGTGTAATATGTTCAAAGTAAGTCAAAATTACCTTTAGGAGAAAGAGAAACTCGGGAGAGAAACAGTTGACTGAGACCGCATGGTAGTTGGGGCAAACTCTGACTCAGTACCATTACACCTATGGAATAAAATATAACAACTAAGTAAATGATAGTTTTTGTATAAAATTATAAGGACAAAATATTAAGCTGTTAATCTGCTTGATTAATCCAATTTTCAAACTAAAACCGAATGTGGCTAGTACTTTTTGCATAAAACTGTAACACAACTGTAATTTTTAAAGTCAGTTATGATTTAGAAGGGAGGGTATAAAACAAAGAAATAATGTGGAAGCAATAAAACTGAGAAAACTGTGAAAAGTAGCACTACATAGATAGTGTTGTACACAGGACAATGTGCATGGAATGACAAAAATGCCACCAACCACAGACCTAAGGCTAGTTATGTCTATGGAGTGGCAGAGACTAGTTATGTCTATGGTAGGTTGGCTACCGGGCACGAGATTCATATGGTAGGGAGAACTACTGAAACTACTAAAATTAGAGGAATGACCAAGACTGATGTGGGGGATCTTGAAAGGGCTAGACTCTACCAGACCGACGAACAATGAGACTACCCATATCAGAACTAACCATATTTTAACCATAACTCAATCTGGGCCAGTTTTACCTTAGTTAATGTAAGTTTACAGTATACACAATATAATACATATAAAATTATTACTGCTCTCTCCCTTACCTGATGGACATTTACACCTATATCTGTCCCAGTAAAGCAAAAATAAGGAAGGACAGCTCTTCCCCTGAACTGTTTTACCTGTTACCCTTAGGGAGGTGGTACAGGTTAATCAGAACACGAACAAACAGACTAAAAACAGCTTTTTCCCCCAAAGCCATAACCATTCTGAGCAACTGATGGCTATATAATGTTCATTGTATCTTTTGGTAATGTTATGTGGTGTTACTTAAGTGTTGCAACTAAACTGTGACAGTACTGTTTATCCAGCAAGACAATTCTACATCGATCACCACTGATCCACCACAGGACCACTGAAACATCTTTTTACAAAGAACTAGATCTTTTTATGACATGTTTTTAAACATCTTTATGATGTTTTTCTTCTCGGATTCTTTTTCTGTTTTTAAAAAGAAACAGCTCATAAACGAACTCATAAACTTCCTTATAAAGGAAGCACAGACTGGGTATTTTATACTGTCTTCTTCAGCTATAATACGTTAATGTTTAATAGTATGGAAGCACTTTTGCAAGTCAAGAAGCATAAGAGCAAATAATAGCATGTGCCAAATAGAGAAAATGTAAATATTCAATATCCATGTGGTCGGTGTGAACCAATAGAAAACAATTCACCCCACTGCTGTGAAAGGCAATGGCCCATTTGTCCTGTAGAATAGAATATTACAATTTTTACAATTGTACAATTGGTACAATTTAATTTAAATAGTATCTCGACACTGGAATAGCAACAGTACTAGTGTACTACTAGAGTATTTTCTGCTCTATTCATACAGCACAGTTTTAACATCATACAAGCAGCAGAAATCTTTAACACATCCTGGCAAAGATTTCCACAACACTTGAGGCTATGCACTCTACCAAGCCATGCAGAAGTGATCACAGGAGGAATCAAGACCTTAAACAAAGCCGAGGGAAGCATGGAGGAGTACAAAGACACTGCTCCTGCTTTGACTACCCTGCATTTTTATTACTAATGTGAGATCTTCTGTGAATATCTACTAAATTGGTAATCTGGGCACTGTACACTCAAGTACAGCAAGGCAATTAAATTTGCTTACAACACAACTGTGATTGGCCTCATTAGCAATAAAGATGAAACCGCTTAAAGAAAGAAAGTAGCGAACCTGGCCGTGTGGTGTGCTGACAGTAACTTTCTTGTTAACAAAAATACAATAAAGGAACTCATCGTAGAATTCAGAAAATAGAAAGATGACACACACAACTCCATCTACATCAAGGGAATGGCTTTTAAATATGTTGCCAAATTTAAATCCCTGGAGACACACACATTGGAGGGTCTGATCTGGACCATTTTCACTAAATGCTGTTCACTGTGATCACACTCACACCGATATTCTGTGTGTTGACTGAGATACACACACATACCTGTATTTCAGTGTCTCCAGATTAATGTGGATAAAACCAAGGAACCGGTGGTGAATTACAGCAAATCACATCTATTACTTTTATTGAGTATTCAGGGAATAGACATAGAGAGTGGAATCTTATGAGTGTCTATCTAATCAATAAACTAGACTAGTCTGGCAATGCAATTGCACTACATAAGAAAGGCTCCCCTGGAGTACAGAGGAGACTACTACAACACTGTGGTGGCAATCAATAGTACAAAGTACAATATGTTTTCGTAATCATGTAAATCCTTCCTTTCTTCTTTCTTCAGTGTTCCTCTCTTGCTCTTGCTCTCGACGAAGGCAGTTGTATTTTTCCACCTCTCGTCTAATCCACTCTTTGTTAGGCAGTCAGCCCGACACAACTCTGTAAGGGTCGGAACAGGTGGGCATGGACACAAGGGGTCTGGCCGCGTTACATCACACGATTAGTGAGGAATTCATATCAGCTGTCCGACAGGATTTAAGGTGCCGTTAGGGCAGCGTTTTATTGCATTGCATTTCTTGTCTTCCTATTTCCGGGTATTTATTTCCATGCACGAGCGAGTTAGTGGATACCAGTACTCCTGGGACTGATCAGCTAGTCAAGGGAGAATACCTACTAGAAGGTAGGAGGTATTAGATGCTCTTGGATTAGGGTCAGAGCGTAAGTTAGTGTGGTCTTGAGCCCGAGCGCTGGGTTTTCTTTTCTTTTATGAGCCAGCCATAACAGGTATTTTATTTTATCTGTCCCTGTGCGTTCAACGGGTTCCTTTTGTTAGGTTTCTCGCGTTGTCTAGCAGCACGGCAGCCATTTTGGGTGCTGCTGATTACCTGCACCTGATCCCAGTTAGTAATCACCTGGTAAGGTATATAAAATGCTACAGCCATCGCCAGATGGTCGTTGTAAGTACCTGTACTCCAGCTCTAAGGTCCCTTAATGAAGATAAGTAAAGGATACATTCTTTATCGCTTCCTTGTTTATTTGTATTTCATCACCATTTTGTTCTCCTGTTATTCCTAGTGTTAGTCTGATCTTGTTTCTTTTTGTTCCACCGTTCCGTTGTCCCTTTGTTCTTTTGTTTCAGTTCTCCCATGTGTGTTCGTGATACCCCAGGACCCAGACGCCCCGCCATTACTTCGGCAGACCGAAGTCAGATCAGCCTCCCTCTGCCTATCCTGAATGCAGTTCTCTCACTCACCACCAGAGGCTCTGTTTCCCCTCTGAGTAGGGGAATTACTTGGCCACATACAGAAACCAAACCTCCCTCTGCCAATCCTAATCGCAGTTGCTCCCCTACTCACCACCGGGGGCACTGTTTTGCAAACCATTAATAAAACTAACATCAACTAGATCCTCGTTGTAAGAGTAGTTGTTGAAGTGTGTGTTCTGGTCCCTAACCAGTCCCTACAAAATACCATCTGGCCAAAAATGGAATCCACCACTTCCGCCGCTTCTGACCATCCTTCCGGGGATCTCCTATTCAAAAAAAACTCAGACAGGTTGGACCACCATGAGAGGATTCTCCAATCCCTAATGGACACAAACATGCAGCTGATGAAGCAGCTGGGAGAAATTCGGACCTCCAGTCATTCATCGACTTGGCTATCCGCCTGGATAATCGCCTGCGAGAATGGTGTCACCAAAGTTTCCCCTTCCGTTCCGGGTCATCTCACATGTCCACGGACATTCCTTTTCTTGCGCCTCCTTGCTCACGTCTTCTTCCTCCAGTTCCTGATGACAGCTCCCCCATGCAACTAGGCAGGGCCCTGTTATCCTCAGAAGAATGGACCAGATGACTCCGGTCCAACCTGTGCCTGTATTGTGGCTAACCGGGTCACCTCCTAATTTCGTATCCCGTTCGCCCAAAAGAAGACGCTCGACAGTAGAAGTGGGGGTCCTGTCGAGCTCCCCAGTAAAACCCTCTGAGAACCGCTTCCATTTGACCATAACCCTGGATCCTGAAGGACGCTCCATCTCTCATACCCTTGCCACACCCAGGAGAAGAAGGTTGTCAACCTGGGAGGTAGTACATTTACCAAGATCACCCATCGCACCAGCCTGATTCACGTCAATTGTACGGGCAATCATCATGAGTCCATCTCTTTCACCATCGTTTGATCTAAGATGGCGCCGTCTTTCTACCAGTCTTTTCTTCACTCTCTTTACCACGGCTCGTATCTGCTATGATAGCTGAATTTACAAAACCCACACCTTTTGTCTATTTTAAATCCGGATCCGTCGCGGCTAAAGGAGATCCTGAGGGAGAACAAGGGATGTAAACAGAAGAGGCTTTCCATGGGAAACGAGCCGAAATCAGGAACAAGCTCAGGGTTCGGGCACACCGAGCTCCACTGCCTAGTATCCTGTTAGCCAACGTTCAGTCTCTGGACATCAAGCTCGATGACCAGAATAAAGTTCCAGAGAGACACCCGCGACTGCAACCTTCTCTGCTTCACCGAGACATGGCTGACCCCTGCGGTACCAGACCACGCCATCCTGCCGGCCAAGTTCTTCTCGGTTCACCGCATGGACAGAACAATAGAATCGAGAAAAGCAAGAGGAGGTGGTGTGTGCATGACGGTAAACAACAGCTGGTGCAACAACTCGAACGCCGCTTGTCTTGCACGCTGTTGCACACCAAACCTGGAACTTTTAGCACTAAAGTCTCGTTCTTTCTACTTCCCCCTACTTCGGCCATCGTCAGTACTGTTTACATTCCACCTCGGGCAAACACTGACACTGCACTGGGTGAGCTTCATGATGCACTCACACAGTTCCAGACTCATCACTGGGAAGCTGCACTTATTGTGGTTGGTGATTTTAACAGCGCTAACCTTAAACGTGCAGCACCGAACTTTCACCTGCACATCACACTAACAATCAAGTTGGAACATCTAGGACTTCCTCCAGCTCTGTGTCGCTGGATCTTCAACTTTTTAACGGACAGAACACAAACTGTACGGGTAGGCAGGCATGTCTCTCCCACCCTCACCCTAAGCACTGGAGCCCCTCAGGGCTGTGTCCTGAGTCCCCAGTTGTACTCACTGTACACTTACGACTGTGAGGTCACTGACAACTCCACTACCATCGTCAAATTTGCTGACGACACGGACCTGATCAACAACGACGAGAGGGCTTACCTGGAGGAGATTAAGCACATGGAAGACTGGTGTCAAAACAAATCACCTCCTGAACGTCATCAAGACAAAGGAACTGATAGTGGACTACAGCACTAAGGAGAGGAACTACCACCCTGTTGTGATCGATGGGAATGCTGTGGAACGTGTAGACAGTTTTAAGTACCTGGGAGTTCACATCTCAGAAGACCTGTCAGGAGCTTTTTTCCACAAGCTATTCAGTTTCTGAATGGAAATTAGCTATAGGAATTTATCACGTCACCACTAACTGGACACTTTTTTATAAACACCGAGACACTTCATCAGCACTGTCACTTTATAAATACTTGGATATTCATGTACACCAGGTCACTTTAACAACCAGTTTATTTAAATAAATAAAACTATATATATATATATATAGGTTTATTTAAATGCAACTTACCTTTTCCTTTTTTTAACCTTCTATACCGTTTCACATGTTTCATTTATAATCTATTTTTAGCTTACTAACTGTAATTTCAAATGTTCGGATGGAGTCGTTACAAAGCATTTCACTGCCAGTTGTACTGTGTATAACTATGTATGTGACGAATAAACTTTGATTTGAGATTGATCATCTAAGGCTATTCCAAGCAAATATTTTATTTACTGCTTGTATGTATGTATGTATAATATCTATATATACTGTACATATATGTTTGACTAAAATTTCTGAAAAAAGAAATCTAGTTGTAAACTAAATACTGATCTCAAAAAACAAATCTATTAGACCACTTCTGATAAATTCTGCGTTTGTGTAATGCGTTGAATTTTGCGCTTTCAAATATGAAGACCATAATAAATCAGGACAAAGACAGAAGTTGGGAATTAACTTAAATAACATTTACTTGTCAACAGGTCACAAAAACAGAGCAGGAGATCTGTACAATTGATGTAAACGTGCTGAGCAGTTCTTTCCAGATGATAAGTCTGTTAGATTAGTGCAGAATAGCGGTTCTTGGTCCATACAGCATATGTAAACTCAACCACATTGCATACTGCAGCACTGCAATCGCTCAAAAGCCACACACACCATTTTCATTTCAATTTCTTTACAGAATAGAAGAAGAAAAGAACATGAGCAGAAGAAACTCCCGAAGAAAATCAAGCTTCAATATGTTCACAGCAGTAAAAGAGGTTAAATAAAAGTTGGAGACTGTTTAAACCTGCAATACAGAACAGGAATACTGAATTATCACAATAAGTTAACCAGATTAATAGTCTATTTAGTCCTAGCACACACACAATCATATTCCAGTCAGAATGCCTGCCACTAAAGGTGGAAAAAACAGCAGGCAGGTTGCATACTATAAATGAAATATGTTTGAGCACAGGTTCAACCTGCTCTAGACTGACCAGTGTTCGAAAGCACATAAATAAAAAAACGAATAAGTAGGTGAAATTTAACACACCTCTCAAAGCAAACTAGCTCCATCTGCCGGTACAGAGGAGGTACTGATTGAAGAAAAATGAAATGGGGTAAACAAATCACAAACATAACCAAATTAATTATGTAGAACTAAACAGAACAGATGACTAGTCTAAAAAGGTTCACATCCTCCAAGTGCAACAAAATTTAGTGCAGGAAATCGGGTCTTGTGACTGAGGAAGTGGATAAAGAGGGGAAGGTGGAGAGATTGTACTTGTTAAACATGAACAGAGCAAAAATGTCCAAATAGATTGATGTACCACAAGATGGACAAGAAATGATCACAGGAAACCACTCAGACTGCAACACTAAACTATGTACAGAGGACATACTGAAAAAATAAAAGTAAAAACAGATGGAGGAACAGCGGTGCAAAATGCAGTTTAGCTTTTCAGATGAGGGAAAAAAACCTTAAAATACAAATTAAAAAATAAATAAAAGCGAAAATGAAAAAAAACTTCCTTGACTGTTAGACAACCGGCTGTCTGGGTTTTGTGGAAAAGGGATTGGCGGTAATCCTGTAATTCATATTAGATTCCTCTTTTCACTTCGATCTTTGAGGCATTTAAAAGATGCGCTTGCGTTTTAAGTAAGAGTCAGCATAGTGCCCACCCAGGCCCTGAGAATGCTGACCTACGTAGCCGCCCTCGGGACTGGGCTCTGGTGACGGAATCAGGCGTGAGCAAAGACGCTTTTGGCCTCCCACTGGAGTCTAAAACAAAAAGAAAAAAGGTAAGCACCATACACGCACACCCTGACCATTCACAAGGACCGATAATTTGGTTAATTAAAAATAACATTTCGCTTAATATTATGCACAAAACCAATGTGACATGTTATGCTAGGTTGAACTGGGTAAGATCATGTTTACACAATGGTCATTCACATGGCAAAATAGCTACCAAGATTATATATAACAGTTTATTGATTTATCATTTCTGTAAAAGTGTTCTTTGTATGCATTTAGTTCTAGATGTGATTTTGTGTGTGTGTGTGTGTGTGTATGTATATATATATATTACATAAATATCTATCTATCACACACACACACACACACTACATGAATATTAAAAGGTATAAAAAACCTACCTTAATTCCAGCCCCAAGTGTATCAGCGAACACACTGGAGTGACTCACAGGAGGCATTCCCACTGCCTGCTCAGGCACAGATCAATTATTTAAATCTTTAACATCATATTAACTTTGCAATAAACAGTTTAAATCAAATTAATATTGCAGTACAAAAGAAAGATGTAGCCCTGGGCTAGATTAAATATTTACACCCTACCCTAAAAATATTGGTTCACCTTGAGCTATTCTAGGAGTAGTAGTAAATACATAAAAATACACAAGGAAAGTTTAATTTCTCATTTATACTGACAAAACAAGTTTGTGAACAGCCGTAAATAATAAAGTAATCAAAGTGCTACTGTAGATGGATGTACCTTATTGAGATGAGTAGTGGACACATTCCTTTGCACTTCAAAGCCAAAGTATGAAGTACCAGGAGTGCAAGGTGGGTAACCAAATGGAGATATTCCTTCACTATTGTTTTCATTTCCTGGGTGCTTCAAAAAAAAAAAACCCTAAAATAAGCATTACATCATTGTGGGTCTGAATGTATTGTAAGATGTGCGCAATCGCAAAGAACTAGAGTAAGCACTGTGAACATTTGAGCAAAGATAACTATCAATATGAAGTGAGTCCATGTTTTTTGTGAGCCTAAACACCACACTTACAGTGAACTACATCCCCAGCCAGAGTAAAAGAGTGCATTTTAAACCAATGTTAAACTGATAATCAACAGCAGTAAACAAGCAGTAAATACAGCAGTTTTCACTGACACCAGGCAGGGATGAAACACACACCCACCCCAAGGATGATTATATAGGTAAAATTTCTAAAATGTAAAAAAAAGCAGATGTCCAAAGGGCATTTGGTAAGGTACTCAATACCCAAATGAAAATTGACAGGATTAGTCAGCAATTCATATAACAAATGACCTCTAGTCAAATTAACATGTAGTTCTCCACCGCAGCAGACAACAACCCAGGCGATAAATAGGCAGTTCATAAAAGGGCAATATGTCACTGTTACAGCAAGGATTAGGGTACGATCGTTTTATGAAACCACCTCAGTCAGTCCCCATTGACAAGTTATCAATTTTACTGCAACACCACCCTAAAATGCTGTTTGTATTAGTCAATATTTTATTCTAATATGATTCAGCCTGATACAAGTGCAGCATCATCCAAATATACACCACACACAAACAAAAACAGTATGCCAAGTATTAACATTTGGAGCATTTCCAAAACAAAAAAAAATCATGTTGTACCTAGACTGTCCACAAATTCAAACTTAAAAACTATATTAAAATGGTATGCACATTTTGATTATTGCAATTTTGCTTCATTTGTTCTTTAATAACATTTTGTATAAGCAGTAGTCTAAAGCTAAAGAGACATACTTGCAGTCCATAAGGCATCAGTCCTGTGCCACCCAGAGCCTCTTGCTTCCCATAAAGGTGAGAAAGTGGATCCTGCAGAAAGATTTGAGAACTGATAAAATCTTTTATACAGTGCTCACCATTTTCAACATTTATATTAAAAGCACTGTTTTGGTACTATGTTAATATGAAAGTGTGGCCAGACGGTCTGTAAAAAAAATTATGGCAGCCACTTTTCTCTTTGGAATTTAAACCAATTAATACACCAAGGTACAAAAATAATGGTTTTATCTTATTTATATAGGAAATGCCAATCAGCTAACTGTTTATGCAGTTTTTGCATCTTACTGTGCTAAATATGCACTGGAGTATTTGTTGTACAAGAACAGACTGAATAGCACAATTGCAGAATGTGAGAATAAACAAGATTCCAGTAACAAACAAATTATGAAAAACTATAGGTTGAACTATGAATCTTATTTAACAACTAACAAACTTAGAAATCGTTGCTATTAAAATGCTTCTATTAAACAATAGCAAATGCTTTACTTATGGTGCCTCTTTGCAATGATCTGGAACTTTAATTTGAGTAAAGCATCAGCTTAACATCTATTTATTTTATGATGATTAAACACATTCAGAACACATTTGTGGCATTTGCAGAATTATTAATTTCATGAGACCTTTCCATGATTAAGGATTGTGTATGTACACTACACTGCCAAAAATATTTGCTCACTGGCCTTGACTCACACATGAGCTTAAGTGACTCCCATTCTTATTCTAGATGACGTTTTTAATATGACTTTGGTCTGCCCTCTGCAGCTTAAACTCTTCTTGGAAGGACATCCACAAGTTTCAGTAGTGTGTATGTTTTTTTTTTTTAACCATTTGTCCAGAAGTGCATTTGTGAGGTCACATACTGATGTTGGACAAGAAGGCCTGGCTCTCAATCTCTGCCCTAATTCATCCCAAAGGTGTGCTATTGGGTTGAGGTCAGGACTCAAGCAAGTAAAGTTCATCCAAATCAGGATTCCACCTGTGCTTGACATGGATGGAAGAGTCTATCACAATTCCACGTTGAAATTCCCAGAGCTCCTGAGAGCAACTTAGCCTGTCAATAACACCTGATAATTTGGATGACTAAGCAAATACTTTTGGCAATACAGAATGATGTGCGTTTTAGTTATAGACAGACATATATAAGCAATGTAACTAGTCACGTATTTTGATAAATACACTGAATATCTGTGCAATATTCAAACCTGATGTATAGTTGGAAACTCGTATGAATCCTGACAGCGAAGGCTATAATTAGAGTGAATGCTCTGGATGGGTCGTTGATTGGATGTAATTCCCAGTGGTGATCTCTTTCTGTATGGATGAGGTCTGGAGTTCACCGCTGTAAAAAAATTGCAGATAGCTTAGCTTACGTAAGTGCTTAAAGCAAGAAATTATAAAGGTAGACTGATGATGGAAACATACTAGTTGTACTTAGAAAAGGATTTGAGTACACACTCATCTCTTTCGTTGGCTCACCCAATATCGATACCTTCAGATAAAAAAGGGAGAATTAATACATTAAAGGGAATAAAATACCCACTACATAACTGGCAATTTAAGAGTCTCTTTTTAAGTTTTGTAACTTCCCATGACACCCTAATACGCATGTTTTAATTTTATCAGCAGTTATAGTACCGTGATTTTAGAACCGAGACAACTCACATTTGCCTAAACAATATACACTCTATGCAGAATTATTAGGCAAGCTGCATTTGAGAGGATTTTTTTATTATTATTAAACAACTATGTTCTTAATCAACCTTAAAGTCATAAATTCCAAAAATTAATATTTTTGAAAGTTGGAGTGTTTTTTTACTTTTTAGATTTGTCGATCTAGGAAGAAATGTTTGTACATAACTACAAATATGCAGGACTATTAGGCAACTTAATAAAAACCAAATATATACTTATCTCACTCATTTCACCAGGTAAACTAATATAAAAACAGAATTTAGAAATAAACATTTGACATTCAAAAACTAAAAACAAATAAGTGACCAATATAGCCACCTTTCTCAAAGCCTTCCAGCCATAGATTCTGTCAGTTGCTTGATCGGTTTACGATCAACATTGCGTGCAGTAGCCACCACTGCCTCCCAGACACTTCAGAGAGGTGTACTGTTTTCCCTCCCTGTAGATTTCACATTTTATGAGGGACCACAGGTTCTTTATTGAGTTCAGATCAGGGTGAACAAGGGGGACCATGTCATTATTTTTTTCTTCTTTTAGACCTTTACTGGCCAGTATTTGGTATGCATGTGATGGACCGTTGTCCTGCATAAAAACCATGTTTTTCAGTGGTAGAGGAAGAAGGCATCATTCAAGAAAACAATGATTCTTATTGAACACGTTCCTTCTTCCTGTAGCACTGCTCTTTCTGAAATTGGCAGTAGGTCTGGGAGTTAAATTTCACTCCATCCACAACCTGAAAAAAGGACCCACAATTTCATCTTTGATTATATCAGCTCATACCAGAAACCCCACCTCCAGCTTGCTGGTGCCTGAGTCGGAGTAGAGCTCTCAGTCTTTTACTGATCCAGCCTCGGGCCCATCAAGAGTCGCTCTCATTCAATCAGTCCATAAAACCTTAGAAAAATCAGTCTTAAGATATTTTCTGGTCCAGTCTTAACATTTTCTTTTAGGATTTTTGTTCAAAGATGGTAGTTTTCAGCCTTCTCTTTCCTTGTCCATGTCCCTAAATATCGCACACTGGTGCTTTTTGATACTCCAGTAACGTTGCAGCTCTGAAATGTGGCAAACTGGTGGCTAATGGCATCTAGGCCACTTCACACTTGATTTTCTTCAATTCATGGGCAGTTATTTTGTGCCGACAGTCACATAAATGAAACAATGATCTGGCACTGAACATCCAGGGAACACCAGCTTAAATACAACAATGCAGCTCAGGGGTACGAAACACAGTTCAGTGTGATCTGACATGTTCTCTTGACAGCACTTAAACAAAATCACCACAAACAAAGACGCTCTCATGTTCTCTGGTCCGAATAAGCGAACGAAATATGTAATTTGTTTCTGTACTTTAGTATTTAGTCCGATGTGAAAAAGTGTAGTATTTAGTCCGATGTGAAAAAGTGAATGTGAGCTGTAATCTAAGCTAAAGGCGGTCCAACCAGATAGTATGACTTGTTGTGGTCACTTTTTTTTTTTGTGGCCAGACAGTGTATATTCAGACCCTGTAAAATTTTAAAACCAGTTAAACAAAAATAATGCACACACAACGTTTACCCAAATTTAAAGAATAATATCTTACTGCTGAAAGTGTGGTTCCAGTTCTTTCACTTCCCAGGTGGTGCATGCTAATGCACTGCAGTGTAGGAGAAGGGTTTGATGAAAAACTAGTGGATGTGGTTAGAGAATCAGTCTCCCTTACTAGCCGTCTGCCAAAAATTGGTGGTTTTATGGGGCCTACAGACTCGTTTTGTAAACCCATAGCACCTGGATAAAAAACAAAGGTTTAGACTTTCTTCTTTAGAGCTGGAAAGCCTATCAAGCCCATTTCTTACCATGAGGTAAATCTCCCAGCATGCTGCCACCATGTTGCACAGGTAGAGAAGCCAGGGGGGTTTCACCCAATAATGCAGCCTGCTGAGTAGAAACCACAATCAAAAAAAAAGATGTTTTATGCTTTGCAGTATTATTTCTTCTTAATCAAATGGTTGCTAGATGTTTTTTTATTGTCTTCACTAAACTAGAAAGTTATTAGTCCGTCCCGCCCCACACACACTGACAGAATTTGTGTACCCGATCTGGGTTTTGATATCAGACATATTTTCAATTGCAACTCTTCATATACAGGTGCTGGTCATAAAATTAGAATATTATGAAAAAGTAGATTTATTTCAGTAATTCCATTTAAATGAAAGTGAAACTTTTATATTATATTCATACATTACATACAAACTCATATTTCAAATGTTTATTTCGTTTAATTTTGATGATTACAAATGACAACAAATGAAAATCTCAAATTCAGCATATCA
>JAOUQU010183338.1:0-14428 GCA_028566735.1 Ammoglanis amapaensis | reverse complement strand
TGTGTGTGTGTGTGTGTGTGTGTGTGTGTGTGTGTGTGTGTGTGTGTGTGTGTGTGTGTGTGTGTGTGTCTGTCTGTATGTGTCTCTCTCTCTCTCTCTGTCTCTCTCCTTGTGTGTGTGTGTGTGTGTGTGTGTGTGTGTGTGTGTGTGTGTGTACACTAGGATGTGTATTAGATCTCAGCACTGTGCTGTCACCTACAGGCTGAAAATGTAATTTAATTGTTATAACTCTATCTGTTTATCTGTCTTATCCATCAATCCATCCAACTTTTTATGTAGTTCTTTATCTATCTACCTTTACGTCTGTCTATCTGTCTAGTGAGGCAACAGTGACAACCACTAAGCCCCATGCATACATGAAAATGTACATACATACATTATAACACATTTTCGCAATACAAAGTTACGTGTTACATGTTTGAATCGGGTATTTTGGTAGGATTTTAAATCTAGAGAATTTTAGGCTTTTGTTTTAAAAAAGGGAAGAAACAAGCAACAACAGGAAGAATGATGACAACGTCACAAATACACATTAATTACAGTTACAGATTGTAGCGACAAAGCATTTTAAGATACAGGCTACAGATTTAGATGATGGAACCTTATCGAACACCAGAGCAATAAAAGTTCTCAGTAAATCTGGTGGTACTTCATGTCATGTTATTTTTCAAAATGCTAGTTCAGGCATGTTTTCAATTAACTGTCGCAACTGGCATACACACTGTCACGTTTTTACAAAATCAACTATTTCACATGGTTGTGATCACACACACACACACACACACACACACACACACACACACACACACACACGTACGTTTAGTTGGGTTTGGTCGACAGGCCTGCACCTGTTGCTGTAACCTGTTGCAGTATGGAGGCTGTTAGCATGAATTCCCAGAACGAGTGTTCACATTTATTTGTGTACTAATAAGAAATTACAAGTACAACAAATTATATTACATGTCTATAATGATTTTAATTAAATAATTACAGTTATTTTATAGTTTACCTTCATTTTAAATGAAATCAAATCTGAAAAGACAGAGCGGTCAGTGTAGTACCCTTTATGTGTGTATTTGTGTCACTTAGCTCAGCTGCTTTGAACAGAAATCAATAAATTCCAGGCACATTTCAGACTGAATCTTTCAATACTTTGGAATTTGGAAAGTATTCAATCTGGATTTCATCGTTCTGGACAAAACACAAAACAATTACATCCATGATTCATTACATTTCCAACATTTTCACCAGTTCCAGTAGCAGAATAATATTGCCATCATCATGCTTGACGGTATGTGCAGTGTTGTTGAATTTAGTTTCTCTCATTACAGTCTTGAATTATGAAGCTCATAATTTCTGTCTTTACCAGTTTGGGCCAGACAGAATCTTGTGTGATTTGTATCATAATTCAGAACTGAATGCTGGAATCCAGAATGTTTAAATCTAATTTAATTACAGATTAAAAACGTCACATCTTGCTATGCCGAGACACAGCGTGAGTCAACAATGTCACTGTCAGAAACTGGTTCCACCAGATCAGGTGAATACCAGTTAGTTCCACTTGTCCCAACCCCCAACTGAGTCCTGCCGACATGTTTGTACCAATACAAAGGAAGTAAGTTTCACTGAATGTAGGTGATTTTTGGTTTTGACTGGTTAATTTTTAAAATGACTTCTTAAGGTTACAAGGTATTTTCCTGTGACGTTATAGACGTGATTGGCGCTCGACTTTGCACGTGTGTTTATTTGAATGAGTTCAGCTATCTTAAAGGGTTACTGGGAGGAACCAGAGCTCCCATAGAACACTCATGAAGTCATGGAGAGAATTGTTTTTCCTGGGAATCAAACCAGAAACCTTTTGCTTTGAGGTGAAAATGCTGCCCATTAAACCACCGTTCTTTAGTGGTTTAGTAAATATAAGCAAGTACTTAATAAAATATTTAATGTATGGTACGTTTACTTAATTAAACAACCAGTCGTATCTGCTCCTAGTGTCGCTCTAATACTGTTTATCTGTGAAACAATTATGATCATATGATTATACGACACATTTTTATATACAAGTATATACAAAATAATATTTTAAAAATTAACTTTAAATTGGACTTTATGACCAGAGGTTTGTAAATACACATGGGGGCCAACAGTAGCCTAGTGGTTAGGATACAGGGCTAGTAATCTCTAAGTCTTTAGTAAAAACTTCACCACTGCTAGATTGTTGTTGTTGGACCCTTGAACAAAGCTCTTAATCTTTAATCGCCTAGATTGCATTAATTCTACTTAGTTGCTTTGGATAAAGACGTCTGCTAAATAATGAAAATGTAAATGCTCACTGGAATTGACTTACTTCACCCATCAACCTTTCACCTTTTACACATTTTTTCTGAACTTTTCATTACATTTTTTGACTTGTATAAATGGTATAAATTCCAATTCTAATACATTCAAAATGTGTTTAGTAGAATCACCACATAGCTAAACTCACCCAAAAAATTATGCTTTGACTTTGTTTTCAACATGAGCTCCAAATCCATAAAAGAAAAAGTAGAAAATAGAATTAGAAGAAGATTAAAAGTTCATACGCTGTTTTATATTAATCGTTTTCTCTACTTCTGTAAATAAATCTGTTCAATTTTTTAATTAATATATGTAAAATATACTAAATGAACAAATTATTTGGGGTTTTCTACGTTAGTGACATCCTGGTGTTTTACACTATGACACTATATTTTGACAATTTTTAACGTATGCCTATGTAAGGGAATTTGTTTTCTTTTGAAGTTGTTCAGGTATCGAGTTGTGAGTCAGTAGTTTACAGGGACATCCAATGAGGTCGAAACAGCCAAACCAGCCAAGCAAGTTATGAGGTCACAGACCCCACCCCCCTCAGATGGTTTATAGTATCGCCTTTCACACCAAGTTTCAGATGCAGGAAAGGAATTCAACAGGTGCCATTCTAGCAAATCTCAGAAGAGACAATCACTGAATCACGATGGTGTCTGCTGGCTTACAGATGCTGGGCGCTGCCCTCGGAGTGATCGGCTGGATCGGTGTCATCGTGGTCTGTGCTCTTCCCATGTGGAGAGTCACGGCCTTCATCGGCAGCAACATTGTCACCTCGCAGGTAGCGTGGGATGGCATATGGATGAACTGCGTGGTCCAAAGCACGGGCCAGATGCAGTGCAAAGTGTACGACTCCATGCTGGCGCTCAGCTCGGACCTCCAGGCTGCACGTGCCCTCACCGTCATCTCCATCGTGGTGGGCATACTGGGCATCATGCTGGCCATGGCTGGAGGAAAGTGCACCAACTGCGTGGAGGAAGAGTCAGCCAAGGCGAAGGTGGCAGTGGCCGCGGGCGTGATCTTCATCATCTCTGGCGTGCTGTGTCTGGTTCCTGTGAGCTGGACTGCTCAGACCATCATCCAGGATTTCTACAACCCGCTGGTCAACCAAGCACAGAAGAGGGAGCTGGGTGCAGCGCTTTTCATCGGATGGGGAGCTTCTGCTCTGCTGATCATCGGGGGAGCCCTGCTTTGTTCCAGCTGCCCACGAGATGAAGCGGGAGGCTATACAGCCAAGTACAAGGCCCCTCCTCGTTCTCAAGCTTCAGCACCGTCTACCAAGGACTATGTCTGAAAAGTTTTCCAAGGTTTGAAATATCACATTGGTACTGTTTGGCTAAGATCGTGAGGACTTCATGGACTTCATGTTGCTGGTTTATGTCTATGCATTGTGCAAGGAGAACAAGGAACCACAAAGAAAAAACCTACCCATGTTCCACTAAGCTCTGAGCTTACTGAGTGTTTGTGGTCTAAAAGTGTAATTCTTTTTTTTATATATATATTTTCATATAGCAATTTTGTGCCATTATAGCAGTATGATATATTAATTTTTCTTTCTAATGGAACTCATGTTTTTGTTTGTAAATACATATTTTTGTACAGTTCATTTCACTTTTCTTGATCTGCTCAGGTTTTAAAACAGGAACGCATAATAAAAACTGATTTTTCCTGACAAGTTTTGTTTTTCACTGTCTACCTGAAAATAAAGTCAAAAATTTTTAAGCAGGAATTTGTCAACCGCTAGGAGCCAAACAAAGAAAGTGGGCAGACCTTGAAAATCCAGTTCAGGTGGGGCTCGGTAAAGAAAGATTACAGGCACCAGTTAAACTGATACACAGCTTTTGTACTACTGACCGAAAGAAGAATACCAAAGGATGTAAATGTAAACATTTTGAAACTTTTATTTACTTTATCTTTGTATATTATATATAACTACCATCGTGAATACAAATAAATTATATTACAAAAATGCTACACATATGAATTTTAAAGATTTAGTAAATCTACTATAATGTTTACAATATTGTATTTACTATATTTTCTACACAAAAACAAAATGTTAAAACTTTTTTCTAGCAATTATAAGTTAATCTTTAACCCAAACAATTCAGTACAACACACACACACACACACACACACACATTAATGGGCAGTGAGTGCACATGCCCACAGTGACATAGTTGACCTAGCCATGGCACCCAAGGAGCAATAAAGGGGTTCGACTCTAGGAATCGAACCGTCTACCTTCCGATCACAAGCCCAGTCTAAGCCTCTAAACACCAGAGAACAGATGCCCCGTGAAACTAATGTGTGTTCTCAGATAAATCATTAGACAAAAATTGCATTGACAAGTTTGAATAAGAGTGATTTTTGTTAAAAAGAAATAATTGAAACTTTTGCGCTCACGTTGCACCGGTGAAAAAAGTGGAAAAACCGAAAAACCCGTTCAGGTGTGTGTTGGGAGCTGCAAGCAATTTGGGTGTGGCTCAATGGAACTGGATTTAGTTTCATGGCCTTTTCGTTCAAAACAACCACATCTGGATATTTTAAAAGCAGAAATGTCTGTGTGGTATAAAAAAAGACTTTTTTTCACTTAAATAAAAAAATGATAAAATCAAGATATTTAAAGAGCGTAAGTTTTTATAAAAACATTAAATTCTAGAAAATATTATAACACGAATTATAAGCCACACTCTTTGCTAACAGCCATTTAAAAGATAAATGATATCCATTAATCCATCATCTAGTTTTACCACCCATTTATCCTATTTAGGGTGGGCACATGGAGTGAATAAACAAAACACCTGAACAGGTTTCCAGTATGTTGCAGGGTACAGACACAAACGCAGGACAATTTCATTATATCCAATTAAACTGACTGTATACCTACGGACTGTGGAACGATATGGGTTTATCTAGAAAACTACACAGACATGGAGAGAACATGCAAACTGTACACAGAAAGATTCGGATACCCTTACCCGGAAATCAAACACGGTATTTCTTGCTGATGAGCGACAATTCTAACAACTAAGCCACAATGCAGCTTAAAATAAATGCTTCCTATTTTTAATGAGGATGGCTCTATGTCAGTTCCTACCAGCTGTAGCCTAGTGGTTAGGGTAAAGGTATATTCAAATGACATTAGTTCAAATCTTACTAATGCTACATTGTCGCTGTTGGGCCCTTGAGCAAAGCCTTTAATGCTCAATAGTTCACACTGTATACTGTAAGTCGTTTTGGATAAAGGTGTTGCTTAAACGCTGAAAATGTAAATGTGTGTCAGCTTTTCAATAGGCACCCTTGGACATGCAAATACCCTATATGGAGAACCAGTTCATCACAAGGTACACACACACACACACACACACACACACACACACACACACACACACACACACACATTCACCTATAGGGCAATTCAGTGTCTCCACTCAACCTGAAAGGTTTTTAAATTATGGGAGGAAACCTGAGCTTCCAGAAAACACCCATGTAGACAAACGGAAAACATGCAAAAGTACAAAAAGGACCCTGACAGCCCTATATTTAATCCAGGACTGTCTTGCTTTTTAGGTAATGTGCCATAGGACGCTGGGATAGGCTCCAGTTTGTGTGGTGCTCAGATTTGAAAAACTGAATAGGAAATTTTAAACAATAGATGGAAAAAAGGTATCAAATGACTTTTGTGTTTAAATATGTTAACATGAAGCCCTCCCACTGAATCTGGGATATAAAAGCTTTTGGTTAGTAGCTCCCAAGTACATTTCTTAAACCATCTAATAAATCAGACCTATTTTTTAAGAATCCTAGTTAATAATGGCATCCCAAGGCATCCAGATTCTAGGTGTGATACTGGCTTTGTTAGGTTGGTTCTGCGCCATTATTACCTGTGCTCTGCCCATGTGGAGGGTCACAGCTTTCATCGGAGCTAACATCGTAACAGCACAGGTCATATGGGAGGGCTTGTGGATGAACTGTGTGGTACAGAGCACCGGTCAGATGCAATGTAAGGTCTACGACTCTTTGTTGGCACTGCCCCAGGACCTTCAGGCAGCCCGAGCTATGGTCATCATCTCTGTTCTGGTGGGCGTCTTTGGTGTCCTGATGGCTATAATTGGAGGCAAGTGTACAAACTGCATGGAGGATGAATCGTCAAAAGCCAAGGCTTGCATCGTCTCAGGGGTGATCTTCATCATCGCCGGCTTACTCATCTTGATACCCGTGAGCTGGTCCGCCCAGACCGTCGTCCGGGATTTCTACAACCCCCTGCTGTCAGAGGCACAACGACGGGAGCTCGGAGCATCGCTCTATATCGGCTGGGGTTCGGGGCTACTTCTGATGCTGGGTGGAGGCCTGCTTTGCTGGAATTGCCCACCCAAGGACAACAGGCCATACAGAGCAGCCAAATTCGCCCCGTCAAGATCCACAACCGCAGGAATGAATTATGTTTGAGAAAAATGAGAGCTGAAGTAGGTACTGAATCATGAACAAAGCAAAACATTGACATTTTTATTCAATTTGAACTTCTATAAGTATTTTGTCACTTTTTGAACTATTTTTGAACTATTAACTATTTTGAAATCAAACTCCCAATCACCATTTCAGCTTCTGTAATGGTTCTATGATTATTGCATGCATGTAAATCTCAATAATAATTATAATAATAATATGATAATGTTAACTACTATAACTATAATGTTCCTCCTATTTGTATTCTTCTGCCTAGAATGATAATTAACATAATAATGAAATTGTTATTTTTAGTCAATCTAGTGTCATCTCTAAAAGTGTGTCTTATTTGGTTTGTGTCTAGTGTTTTTGTGACACTGTTAAGGATAAAATATTCCTGTTTAAAATGTTGTAATGAATGAATGATGGAAAACAATACTTTTTTCATATTTAATTCAAATAGTACATATGGTATACAATTTTTTAGACAACCAGACATATGCTTATTGAAAGCAGTAACATACTGACACATTATTGTTATTATTTGCATAATTAGTATTAGTATGGATTATTATTGTGTATGTTAAATTCTTCTGTGCTGTGTGCATTTCTTATTATTCTATACAAAGGCTATCTGAATATGATCAGAATGTTTTTCCCCTCGTCTTTGTAAACTGGGATGTTCTAATCTTGGATATAGTTTCGCCTCGGCTTTTAGAACAATCTGGTGGCGTTATTGTGTTAAGGTTTCGCCGGTGTAGTTTTACTGTCAGGAAGCAGATCAACAGACTGGGACAATAGAGGGTCAATCACAGGGCTTTTTTTTCCCTGGTTTGTTACAGACTGGGTCTGCATTACTAACCTGTCTGTCTGCATGACGTGAACCTTACACTGCAGGGTTCTCGACAGATGGTGTATTTGATGTATGATTAATAAAGTTGATTCCTAAATAAAGGCTGGTCGTCTAGATCCAGTCTGTGTACACTGTTTATGGTGAAGCTCCATTACAACATGAGAACTTTTGAAAAGTGCTGGAGAATCTAATTTACAAGTTACACTGCTCCTATAATCCAGAGCTAATTAGACCTATCCTTGGTTTAAACCTAAAGCAGTCACGTGGTGCAATCAGTCTTAATAAGCAGCACATGTGGCTGATTAGGGTTGATTAGGGTTGATGGGTATAAAACGGGCGTGAACGGCGAACATTTTAAGCTTCATTTATTTGGCATTTACTTGTTGGATAGTCGTTACTTCACTGTGGTACAAGACACGATGGTTGCCGCTGGTCTACAGGCTCTGGGTTTGGTTCTGGCTCTGATCGGGTGGATCGGGCTGATCGTCGTGTGTGCGCTTCCCATGTGGAAAGTCACCGCGTTTATCGGGCAGAACATCGTGACCGCGCAGACCTTCTGGGAGGGACTGTGGATGAACTGTGTGATGCAGAGCACCGGACAGATGCAGTGCAAAGTTTACGACTCCATGCTGGCGCTTCCTCAGGACCTGCAGGCGGCTCGGGCCATGATCGTCATCTCCATCCTGGTGTGTCTGTTCGGGCTGCTGCTGGGTGTCGCCGGAGGAAAGTGCACCAACTGTATCGACGATGAAAACGCCAAAGCCCGGGTTTGCATCGTGGCCGGTGTTCTGTTCCTGATCGCCGGGGTTCTGTGTCTGGTCCCGGTGTCCTGGTCGGCACACACCGCCATCCAGGACTTTTACAACCCGGTGGTGGCGGAGGCGCAGAAGCGTGAACTGGGGGCGTCTCTGTTTATCGGGTGGGGTGCCGCCGCCCTGCTGCTGCTCGGTGGCGCCCTTCTGTGCTGCCAGTGTCCCAAAGAGGAGTCCGGCGGGTATTCTGCTAAATACACCGCGCCCAGATCCAACGTGCACGGTGGGAACTACGTGTAGCATGTTCTCCTGAACTGACTGGTTCATGTTATTAACTTTTTTTTTTTTACTTTATTGTATTTATCTTGTCTAGACTTTTAATTTAATAAACCAATTTTAAATCTTAAGTTTGCCTCATCTGGTTAATCTTTAACGTTACTTTTACCTTTTTTTTTTTATATATATATATATATATATATATATATATATATATAAATATACAATTTAGCCATGCTTCCCACCCCATGCACCTTGCAGCATGGGCCCTCTAATTTGGTGCCCACTTTGTATGTTTTCATGAAAACACTTCGCTTTTGAATTTCTGAAGTCCAAAGTCATTAAGTGATTTTAAAAAAAAATTGCTTGGCATTAAATTTATTTACCAACTGTAAATAGTGTAGCACATCCTGTGTTTTATGGAATTGGCTCTATTGCTACTACTAAATTTAGTTTCCTCTACGCTGCTCCTAGACTTTCTCCTAAACGTGTGTGTTCTAGTTTTGTTTCTAGGTTTATTGCAACTTTGTGGTTTGTTATACAGGATCTGGTCTCCAAAATAATTCACCCCATTAAAATACTGTCTATACATTTTCACCAGTGTGTCGACACAAATGCAGATTGCTTTACCTGGTAAATGAACCTTTAATTTCTTGCCCTGCTGAGGGGTGTCACCATGTTACCTGGCCTGCCCTTATTACAATTGCGTTCAAACTAGATTGATATGAATATTTGGGTTTTTCTTATGTATTTACATTTCATTTTGTAAATTTAAAATGAACTCTTATGGCCTTATGTTGTGGCTAATCGACTGACCGTTAATTGTCACGAGGAAGAAATTGTCCGGATTGGTAATTAAAGGTCTTGTTCATCTCTAGAAGTAGTTCACATTTTTGTGTTTTGTTCTTGTATTACAGTTTCTGTCTGGAAACTACAAACGTTTCTCTACCTTAAAGTGAATACATAAAATAATCTGCTTTGTTCGTTGCTTTTGTATAATGCTCACTGACCGTTGGAGTGTATTCCGATACCTGCAGTCCAGCTGAACAATGAGGTCTTTTCTTTCAGTTTTTTTCCCACCCTTTCTGAGCTGCTCTCATGTTCCTCTGTAATAAGGTGCGCACACAGTTACATTCCTACTCTTTCATACACTAGCACTGATTTGTTCTCGTATTTGTGCTTGCAAAATCAAGTTGAGCAGGAAACTGGCTGAAAACAGGTAAACTCCACCCTTTTATTTCTGTCCTGCGCTAAATACTTTTTCATAATGCTGCGTTGTTTATAGTGAATTGACCTATTAATAGACGGAACTCTTCAGCAGGTATGGACAGACAAATCGTGGCAGCCTTCCTGGCTGTCCTGGGCTTCATGGGTACCATCCTGGTAGGAGCACTACCTATGTGGAAGATGTCAGCCTTCATTGGAGCCAACATTGTGACGGCGCAGGTTTTCTGGGAGGGATTGTGGATGAACTGTGTGCTACAGAGCACTGGACAAATGCAGTGCAAGGCATATGACTCTGTTTTGGCTTTACCCCAAGATCTGCAGGCGGCTCGAGCTTTGATTTGCGTGTCTCTAGCTGTTAGTGTGGCAGCCATTAGTTTAATGGTGATTGGAGCCAAATGTACCAACTTTTATCGTGAGGATCATAACAGCAAATCCAGGATTGGAATAGGAGCAGGAGTGGTATTCATTATCGCTGGACTACTGTGCATTATTGTCAGTAGCTGGTCAGCATACACTATAATTGTGGGATTTTACAATTCTCAATTAATCCAAGCAAGAAAGGGAGAGATGGGGGCATGCATTTATGTTGGATGGGTAGCTGGATTCCTTCAAATCATTGGAGGAGGACTGTTCATCAGTTCATACACCAATTGTTGCCATTGAGTGGATTAAGCACCGGACGCTGTTGGTATTTTGGTCATTCAAGACCATTGAACTAATGATGTGGATTCATAAATGTATAAGTAACCAGATTACCACAAAAAGCCAACACATAAAGGTTTATTAATGAACTAAGTTATTACCATTTGAGTGTCTTTATCATGTGAACTAAAATGGAAGGTTTTTGTTAGATAAGTGTATTTTATGAATGAAAAAGATGTATTTTCATATATGCTGATGTGTACTGCAGCCTGAATAGATTTAGCTTAATGAACTGTATGTATGTCACTTGTAGCTATGAAGGAGGAAGTCACATCTGACTCTCCAACCCAAACGCATTTGAATAAATTTATAAACTAACCCTCTTTTGACTCATTGTTGCCTATCATTCGCAATATATGAAATGATTTCATGTTATTTAAAATAATCATGTTTCCATAGTTTTTTTTGTTTGTTTCCTAATGTCACTGTACAACTTGTGATACATGGGAGCAATTCGGTGCAAGTATTATTGGTATTTCATTTTATTATAAATACCTGAATATTTATAAATTGGTACATTTCAATCTTTCATCTTCCATAAAAGGTTTAAGAGCCTTTTGTTTGTCTAACATTCTTCTGGCCATTGTGCCCACAAAGTCTTTTCTGTACGAGATGAAAACTAACCTTAGTAATAGTCCACACTGTATGTATAATCATTGCAGTGTCATATAAAAGTCGTTTGGTCAGATTTCATTTCCTGAAATGTGATCAGAGTGGGTACTGGACAAAAGAAAATCTGGTTATAGAATCCTTTAAGCCGTGCAATTCTTTATGATATTGAGTCCCAACAATTTAATTCGTTTAGTCTATATAGAGTCTATCCTGGGTACACTAAAATTTACCATGAACATCACACAAAGCCATTACTCCTTTCTCACTATAGTGATGTGAAGTATAAATTCTGGACCTAATGATACATTAGAAAATATTATTAAAACTTAACCAATGTAGTTTATATGAGAAACTTTTACTATGCAATGATTAGTTAACATAAAATAGCTTTTTATTATCCCACGTATACCTTGCAGTGTTGCAGACGCTTACAAGAAATCAAAAAATTAAAAACAATAATATAAAAATAGAACATATTTAGACAAAAATAAGGTGCAAATATTGTATGAGAAAATACAAAATGAAATCGGTCGTATTGCACAAGGTTCTCCAGTATGGATGGCCAGTATGGATGGCAATTTGGTCATCCTTCCCTCCCCATCCACTTCCAAATCTAAAGTACAGCTCAAGACCAGGAGATGTTTATCTATTGAAAAGAGCAGTGTCAAAAAGAACCAAGAAGGAGTCCATGTATTCCAAAAAGCCATAGCCATTAACAATTAAAATCTGCTCTAATTAACACGTCTGCTTGAAGTGCAAAATCAGAAACAGATTGAAAATTTTTAAGCGTTTTTTTTGTCCACAACTAGACAAAGAATCAGGTTTGTCTGGTAGTGTGTAAGTTTAGACTGATGGAGGCATGGTCTGCTCCGAGTCCACACCTCTCCCCTCATTGTCTGCTTTAGTTTGGTGTACGTATTTGATGTACGTACTTGATTCGTGTGAATTCTCAGTTAGTGCAGTGAAAGGTGTGTAGGAGAGAGGACAGTTAGGTGCCGTCAGCGCAAGAATGTATGATTCTGATTTGATAGGTTTTGACAGACTTTAAGTAAGAAAGGACACTTTCCACTCCAAGAGAAAAAAGTTTTTGGCTAACTGAAGCAAACAGCAGCTCGGAAATGGTTTCGCTGGGCATGCAGATGCTGGGCAGTGTCCTTGCCCTCATGGGTTGGGTTGGCGTCCTTTTGGCCTGCATCTTGCCAATGTGGCGTGTGACTGCTTTCATCGGCATGACTATAGTCACGTCTGAGACGATGTGGGAGGGCATCTGGATGACCTGTGTGGTACAGAGCACAGGACACATGCAGTGCAAACCTTACGAGTCCATGCTGGCGCTCAGTACTGATCTTAAAGCAGCTCAGTTCCTAACAATAGGATCGATCTTGAGTGGTGCCCTGGGTCTCATTCTGGCCTTTGTTGGAGGTAAATGCACTCGTTTTTTGGATTACAAAAGCGAACCAGAAAAAGTCAGAGTTGCCACGGCCGCTGGGGTGACGCTGATCATTTCGGGTTTGCTATGTCTGGTTCCTGTCTCCTGGTCTGCCGTTGCTGTGGTCCAGATTTACTACAACCCACAGCTGACAGACTCGCAACGCAGAGAGCTTGGTGGTGCGATCTACATCGGCTGGGGCGCCTCCATTCTTCTGTTCCTGGGTGGTGGGATCCTCTGCAGCACCTTGTGCTCTTCGAAAGACGAGAGCCAGTCAGTCGAGTACAGGACTGTTCTCTCATCCAGGGCTGGATCTGGAATCAGAAGTTCTCAGCAAGTACGGATCCTGAGGCCAGCTCGGAGCGAACATTTATCGACGAGATCTGAACGAAGTGATGAACATTCAGCCAATCAGAGGCAGAGCAACACAGCATTCGAGAGATCCATGTCGGGCAAAGCATCTACAAAGTCACAGTTGGTCAAGGAAATGTCTTACATAGAATCTATAATGTCAGGATCAGATCAGAGCTGGACAGACACGCAACGAAGTGAATCAGCTTCAGTCAAACACGACAAGACCTACATCTGATTTGTAAAAGGCTCACAATAGCAAATTGGATCATAATATTTGTAAAATGGACATAATTTGATTTGGATGGAATTAACAATAACAACAATAGCACTTAAACATTAATCCTAATAAAACCTTTATTTAATTCTACAGTAGCTTATAGCACAATTGACTGGCACCGCCATATCAATCTTACTAACAACATAGTCGTATAAAAACAGTAATGAACAGTTGAATTGATTTCATGTAAAATCAGATATGTAGTCTGCCTTTTTGAGTTTTATATAAAATTAAATGATATTTATAGTTATTTACTTGAAAAATAAATCCAAAGACTTGTTTTGTTTTATCATGTTTTATCATAAATACACATCAATTCCGATGTTATTGTAAAACCATCTGCATAACAATTAAATATATTTCAAAATCATCGTATTTATATAAATTATTGAGCACATTCCGCTTCCTTAGTTTCATTCTCCAAAAAAAAATTAATAATAATCAAATTGCATTCATATGATATAGTAACTGCCAAATAGATAACAACAATAATAGGTTTAAGTAAGTTAAAGGTTGCTTTATAATTATGTACAACCCTATGAGAGATGTTAGGAAAATAGAAATGTTTTAATTGCCACAATAAACAATCTGCAACAAATGGCTGAATAAGTTAGGAGGGAAAATAGAAAGAGGCATTTTAAAAAAAAGAAATAAGAATCGTATATTTAATAAGTGGAAGAGGCCAATAACTAGTGAAGTGGTTCTAGTGAGATATCTGCAGGACGTTTTGTAAATGTATACAAGTCCTTACTGCTGATCTATGTATGTATGTATGTATGTACGTATGTATGTATGTACTGGTGATTGTGAAGTGTGGAAGGAATAGCAAACAATAGAGAAAGAATTCCAATTATCGAGCTGACAGAACCAACATTTTAGCATCCGAGTCAAAAAGATTTACGCGAGCAATATTTCTAAGGTGCAGTTAAATGAGATTTAACGTGAGGATAAAATGTAACAGAAGAGTCATACGAATTGAATTGGTGCGCCATTAAAATCAAACACGATATAAGCGATATAAGGGAGTAGACTTAAAATTATTAGCATTGACATTAACCTCCTGAGAGCCAGACTTTTCCCTGATGTGCGTTTTTTTATTTCGTCTAGCTATTTGTGATTAGTAGGACCTAACAAGCATAAAAATTATATTTTGT
>JAOUQU010183230.1:0-24972 GCA_028566735.1 Ammoglanis amapaensis | reverse complement strand
ACCTACCTACCTACCTACCTACCTACCTACCTACCTACCTACCTACCTACCTACCTACCTATCTATCTATCTATCTACCTATCTACATATCTATCGATCTATCGATCTATCTATCTATCATAACTAATTCCATAGAATGTTCATATTAGCCCAAAAATTAACATTTAGAGAGTTTAATAGAATGCACTAGCATCTGCCCCCCCCAAAAGCAAACTAGTAACATCTATTACAGTCTTATTACAGTCTCTGAATGCCGTGACGTACTGCATTTAAAAATGAAAACCACAGGTTGTGCAGACGGCAGTATGAAAGCATGTCGTCTCACTCCATGTTTGCTTATGTCATTATCCTATAGTGACAAAAGCCATGCTGTTTGGTTACAGCATGTCTCTGTGTTTAAAGAAAGCACCTAAAACATTAATATCCTAATGCCACATCCTAGCTTTGTAAACCTATGCTGAACATGTCCATGTTTGTGGAGAGGACAAAACTAACACTATGTCTGTACACTTGACAATTCTGCAGTGAACAGTGTGAGGGAAAAAATATGTAAAGCTCAATATATGATAACTGCTTAGAACACAGATACAAACACATAATTCTGAGGGAACGACATGCCAACCGTCCCAACTCTTCCCTGAATAACCGCAATAAAGAAGTAATGATCGCAAACTAATAATCTGATAATGAAAGCATGTGTGAAAGTATGGATCCAGTTTAAAAGAATCTCCTGTATGAAATGTTCTGTGTTTATCGTTACAGAATATATTATATACATACCGTAGACATTCAGGCATGCTGTTGCACTTTTTGTGCCATCTGGGTAGGTGTGATAGTCGCAGGTGTAGCACCCCTCATCCTCCATATGGACCGGGTCTATAGTTAGCAGGCTGTGTCCTAACGTCTGGCTTACCTGCACTCGCTCTTTATACTGTGACTCGACTATAAACTTTTCCTGCCTGGTATAAGAGGCCACAGTTGTGGTGTCACCCTGCTCCGCCGTTTTCTTCCACAGGACCTGACGGATTCTGTTGACGAGCGGGTAGGTGCACCAAAGCTCCATCTTGTTTCCACGCACAGCCGTCTTGTCACCCAGTGATTCCACCTGTGCTGATTGCAAAATGAAATGTTATTTGTACTGGGAATGAATAGTATATGTATTTATTGATGCTACATACATTTTGACGTGATTTTGATGTTTCAAAGTTTATAGAATTTAGAACATAACAGAACATACACACTAGGGGGTAGCAGTGAGCACACATGCAGCCCTAGCCATGGTGCCCAGGGAGAAGTTAGTGTGGTTCAGTGTCTGATCACAAGCCCAATTCTTCAAAAACACCAGGCTAAGGCCGCCCCATTATTACACGTCTATTAAATGTTTATTTTTCATTAATTAAGTCAAATTCTTAATCCTTTAGTTTCTCAGACTAATAAAATACTTTTATTTTCCTTTTATGCAGCCCCCCATGATAATTGGCTGAGGGTTGAAAAGGATGTAAAAGGTGATAAAACAGGATGTTAAGTTTATCTACACAACTGGAATAAAGGACACCAAACCCTGTCAATTTCCTGCTGTAGTCAAAACAAAGACACAATTAAAGCTTCTGTCATGGCTTTTTAAAAAACTTTTTAGGAGCTGGTTGGACACCCCTTTCCAAAACTAAAAACATAGATTATAGCTCCTCACATAATACAAATACATAGAATATAGTTCCTCACATACTTTTTATAATCATAACACTCTAATTTAAGGGTAGGTAAGGATTTCAAGAGAAGTTTAGAATGCATCTTAGGGAAAGTTAGCGGTCATTGGATAAAAAGGGCCATACATCACTTACAGAGCAGGACAGTCAAAGAACATTCACAAACTTCTACCACAATATTGGACGTAAAATGATTTATTAGTCACATCCATAATTCACTAGCGATAGACTACATCACTTAAACCGGGTGTCATTACAATTTTGTCCACATGTTGCAGTAATTTAAACTTTTACAGTGCTCCTGGTTGGTCGAAGGTTAGGGGTCAAGCGTGTAGCCATTGAAAGTCACATCAAAGGTGCCAAGCATTACCAAAAAAAGGAGCAGCCAGAATAAAGAAAGTGTAAAATAAAAGAGTTTGATTTCAGTATGTGTGAGGAACTACATTTCCTCACTCCGGTATGGTACCACCTACCAGTCACGCCCCCCCTGTCTAAGGATCCAGAGCCTTGATCGCGCACAGCTGTTCCTGATCGGGGACTAATCCCTTCAGTACATAAGGACTCTCTGCCCACCGATCAGGGCTGGATTCTTTTTGTTGCTGTTATTTCGTTGCCGTTTTCGTTGTTGTTTTCGCTTTTGTTTCAAGTTGTTTTGTTGTTTTGTGTTGTCTGTGTTGACCTCCTGTGTCATTCTTGTTCCATGTGGACGGCTTGTGACTCCCCGTGTTATTTTGTTCTCGTTTGGTAAATAAAGACCCTTTTGTTTCAACCTACCTGCCCTGGTGAGTCCCTGTGGTGTGTTGTGGCATTTAGTAAGCGTTCCTAAAAAACCCAATCCCTAACAGTATGGAAGACTAGATTTCTATTTTACAATGGATAATAAATATATAAAATATACATTTATGAACCTGTACAATTATGTATACAAAGACAAACGGTATGCATGTATACAAGTATTTTCAAAATGATAAATATTCAATCCTAGGAACACATTTATTTTATAGTATGGCTAATGAATGTTTGTAGCACCTTACCATTCAATAACAGGCAAGTCTTTCCCTGCTGTTGGCCAGACGGGTACACATCAAACACACACGTGTAGCATCCGTCATTCTCTGGCTTGGTCTTCTGAATGACAATAACACTGGTGGACTTTCGCTGGTCAACAAACTCCACTCCGTCCGATCGGGTGAGGCTGCCAGGCTTTCCTGGCTGGTAATGAAGCACAGTGTTGTTGTGGATGTCCAACCAGCGAACCTGACTGATGACTTCAGCATTGCCTAATGTCACATTACAGCTCAGGGTGACCGGGTGGCCCACTTGTACGTGAATCGGAGCCGGGGCAATTACCTTAGCTAAAAGGAGTCAAATAAAGAGGTCAGAAGAATCTGGACACTTAAACATTACAATATTTCTATTACTTCACAAATTTCTTGTATGAGTTTGAAGGCAGAGATCTGTGCAGACAAATTTTGCTCATCCATAACCATTCCAACAGATTAAACAATGGACAATGGACAAAACTACCCAAGGTGTCACTGAGTGAATGCGGTCCACGGTCAAAGCTAGATATGAAACTGACTTTTTTGCAACATCATAAAGCAGAGTAAAATTAATTAATTGTGTGACTATTGTTATAGGTGACCCAGACTGGTTAAACAGGGTATTTATTTATGTACTTGCATCTGATATATATACAACAACTTTGTGATTTCGGCTGTAATTCCTAAAAACCTGAAACAAATGTGAGGTCACACTCAGGTTTTGAATCGTTTTCTGTTTTGAAAGTTGAATTTTGATGAAACCAAATGCTCAGAACATTGAGCAACAAACATTTTGGACCCACATTTAAATGTATGCAATAAATAAAAAAATGATTAAAATATAATATTAAATAAAATATTTAAACAGAGATTTGTAAACTTTTGACCAAGTAGATTACAAATGCATAATCATTAAAACAAAGAACATAATAAGTAAAGTACAGTTAAAAAGTAAATACCCTGAAGAATGGTGGGATGCATCAGAACCATCCACAGGAACAGAGGAACCCACCCGCACATCTTCTCCTGCAATGAACAATTGGTATTCATAGATTGTACCACACAACAGTGAATGCGAGCAGGCATTAGTTAGATTTTAACTATAAAAGGTATGTGTGTGTTTGTCTCTGCATCCCACAACTGGCTTATTAATTCAGCCTTTTAATTATCAGTTGAAAAGCTCTTCTGTTCTGCTATTTATTTTAGACCTGATAGTAATTTCGAGGATGTGTCCAGACTGTTCAAGAGAAGACACGCAAACCTCAATCATGCCTGTTTAGAGTAATTACTCGGGATTACTACATATGAGTAGAATTATAAGCAAACAAATTATGTAACTGCATACGTCAAGGAATAACTTCATTTAGTACACACTGAAACCAAAGCTTCTTCTTCCTAAAATATTGTGCCGTGTTCTGTGCACACACCTTAGTCGACAGTAATCTTTGGGATGGTACATCATTACACAAAAAATATTCTTCTTTAAAAGTGCAGAGCAAAACATACAATAACATGCACATTTTACTGATATCCTGATACTGTAATGACTTTTAAAATGTTTAAAATGATTGAAATAATGTTTTTTTAATGGTTTCGGAGTTAATGCTGAAAATACATCTGCATTGATGTTCAAGTGTCCATAGACTAGGTTATGTGATAGACTGTACTTTGAATTAAGAACATTTTCCCTAAGTGTTTTCCCCAATTTTCTACAATGAACTTGTACCCTGTGGTGATTACTACCTGCTACTGTAAGTATCATCTGGAAAACATCTAAGTACCAAGCTTTGATGTCGAGATCAACAACATTCTGGGACAACACTGGCGTAAAACTTTATACCGCTTATATGTTGTAAATTCCTATACGAATCCAATATTCTAGTTCATCCCAGATGTGTTCAATGAAGTTAAGATTAGACATAAATGCCACTGAAGTTCCTCCAAAATGTATAACCTTGTCTTCTTCATAGAGCCTGCTTTGCAGTGCACAGGAACGATGGATGTAACTGAAACAACTCAAAAGATTAGGAAAGCTGTCTACATTGTTTTGGTCACACAGTTAATTTTTCTTTGTATTTACACGTATGGCTTTTATTGTCCGGCTTATCATTTACACAGGTTGTATTTTTGTTTGATATGAAAGCAGTCAAGGGGAAAACTGATTTTGCTCGGGTGTAGCTACATGGCCACTACACTGGCAGCAGACTAGCTATTAAAAGCTTCTGGTGTTTAACCACAAACATTCACGCTGCCAGGAAATCTACCCAAAGTTATTCTTATGGCAACCACACACCCTTTTAAAAGCCTGAATTAAAGGATCTGATACACACTCAAACCACACACTATCACACATCAATGATTTGATACAAACATACTGAACCATAAGAATGAAAACAGGTTAGGAACCTTTTTGTATTTTTTAAAAAATGGTGTGATTTCAGAAGCTAATCTTGGGCCTGAACAGGCATTTAAACTGCTGGTATAATTTGCCACAACACGTCATACGGGTGGACAACAGAAAACAAAAAAAATATGAGGAGAGAAAATAAAGGGAGTGTTTTCTTTTACTACATAAATAGAAGCAGCCATACTCCTCCATCACTTCTAAGACTATAAAAGACCCTTTGACCACTAGAGCAGGGTGATTTCTGGGAAATTTAAGAAACTGCCCCACTGTTTAAAGCTACACAAACACTGAGTGAATCAAAAGAAGCTTGTTTAAATCTGTAAATTTGTTAAGGAAACACTTAGCATGGGCAAAAACATACAAATATTTTATTGTAGATACGTGAAAGTCCTACTTTCTGATGAATCCAAGTTTTAAAAACAGATTTAAGGTTCTAACATAGGCGGCTTATGTTCGGTGAGCAACAGACGGTAGATTGATTCCACAGTGGGGTGATGGGAATATTAAAGTATGTAGTGTTGTCCAAAGCCAACTTTGGAGCAGGGCATCTGCACAAAATAAACTACACCCTGTCAAAATGAACTTTATTTATATTCATTTACTACAGTTACTGTTTGAATCTTTATAACAAAGGATAATTACCCTAAATAAATTTTTGAATTAGAACTTTGCAACAACTATTTAAAAATTACTACAAATTTCCTGACCGCTAGACTTCTTATTAGTCTATTAGTAAATTTATCAGTTTTATCAGCTGTCCAGACAAACATTAGTGGCTATTACTGGTTGCTGGGTGGGTGAGTGGCCAAAGCAATGTGTACTTCCTCGGAGGTGTTCCTTCCTAATGTCCATTTTTTCCTGGTGAAAGTAGACTGACACACACTGACCAGGATAAAACAGTTGATAAAAATGAACTAAAATTAGATATGTGCAAAATGGACACTTGTATAAGAACAGTGGTCTCTGGCATACGTCTGAATTTCCACTCTGCTATCAGCCTGCTGTGTGTCCACACAGGCATGATTAACTCGAGAACAGAAATTGTTACATGTCCAGTGTTTCCTAACTAAAACAAAAGTGTGGAAGAAGAATAAGTTAAAAAAATAACAGGATTCGAGAGTGACATGAGCATGTTATGGACATGGCATCACATGTCATCACTTCATTAATGCTTTCACTTCAAAACCACACTTAATGACAACATTTATAAGTGACATTTCATGACAGGACAAGTGTCTATGCCATTCTTATGTATGTTGACTCCTTCAATTAAAGTGTTACCATATATTGCTCAAAGGTATGTTCCAAAAATAAATGTTACATAATATTGATATATACATAATAATATATAATATGTTATATTTTGATAAAAATATGTTAGTGTAGTTATTAATACTATGCCAATCGTCATCCTTGCTAACATCCTTTTTGAGTAAAATGATCAATAATAATGCCATATATAAGATTTTACATATCACATATCATCAAGCAATGCACCGAATCGTTGAACTAAAAGAAAAAAATAAATAAAACATACATTTAGTTAAGTTAAAAATAAAACATACATTTAGTTAAGTAAAGTTCTTACCTGTAGGATCAGAAATGCAAATCTCAGATTGTTGACAGTAAGTGACACTGTAACGCTACATGGTCAGTAATGAGTAGTTTTCCTAAGTAAAATGTCCATTGAGTGAATGAAAGGATCTGAATGAGTTCAGAGAAACATGATCAGACTGCTGAACCTGAAGCTGCCCGGCCTCCTTTACATCCCCTGCCAAAATCAAACTACATAAACAGCGCCATCTACTGGACAGTACGCAACTATCTCTTTTTAACCGATGTCTGTAACTTTTGGCAGGTTCAATACAGACTGGAACTGGTGATGAGGAAGATGTAGGCCATAGCAGGGGACAGAAGGGGCCACAGCTGGATTAATTTATCCAGCTATTCACTTACACACCCACGCATCCATCCATCCGACCATCCATCCATTTATCAGATCATCATTAAAACACCATATTTACATCAAAGTCAGGTTTTTCATTCAGTCCCAGGGGTTTATAAGATCGAATACAGTTTGACTCACAAACATTTGTCAAACATAAGTCCTAAATAACTTGGTGGTTCATTAACAAAACACTATAAGCAGATGTGAAATAAGTGGCCATATTCTGCAACTCAACTCACTGTGTGCTTTTGTATTTTCATGCTAACATTAATGTTACTTTCTGAAGGATTAGATTGTTAGAAATAGGTTTGCCCTGAAACTGTAAAATGGTCGGCAACCAACAACATTCCAATGTAAGTCCGACATTAAACACTGACACCCAACGTCTGTCCAGTGTAGATCCACCGTCCAAAATGTCGTAGGCCCAACGTGACTTGCCAACGAAATCTTTTCATTGAGCCAACGTAAAAAACAACCATCCTAATAAAACAAATCAAATTCAATTTTATTTGTCATTACACATATACAGATGTGCAGTACAATAAAATGTTTCTCTTCACATATCCTAACTTGTCTGGAAGTTGGGATCAGAGCGCAGGGTTCGCCAATGTACGGCACCCCCGGAGTCAGCAGTGTAGCGGAAGGTAGCAGAACCTGGATTTGAACGCCTAACCTTTGGGTTCCCAGCCCAACACTCTACCCACTAAGCTACAGTGTCCCACAAATTCTATCTTCCACAAATCATGTGTAATCGGCCAAATTCACAGGTAGCACAACTTTTTGTTACTGAGCTTCACCCACGCCACAAGACACTGCATTACTGGGCTGTAACATGAGCTTTCACCAACTCCACGAGGAGACACTATGCACCCTATGAGAATCCTTTTTTAGCCGAGAGACCAATCACAATCACAGTAGTCACATATGCGTACAGCAGCACAACACAAAATGTAAAACGGAAGTCCAGGCAAAAGTGTCCATTTCATTGTCATTTGTAGTTTGAGTTTAATAGTAAACAATATTTAGAAAATCAAATCTTTAAGGCCATATCACCCAGCTCTTATTCTACCAGTACCAGACACTAGTATTTTTGGTACAAATTGGATATCTTTTTAGATGCCTGTTGTGGCTTTTTAAATTTTAAAGGGACTACACAGGAAAATTACGTGGGGTGTGGGGTGTGGAGTGTGGGGTGTGGAGTGGGCCTCGAGATTCCGCTGCTGGTATGAACGATATGTGATGACGTCACAGTCCTGAATGACGGTATCCAGGGCAGATTTGGGTTCTTCGTTCTTTTCAGCTGCGTCTCCCTGGCGGACTGCAGTGTGTATCAGCGGCTCCTGAATCCAGCACCATGATCATCTATAAAGACCTCATCACCGGTTAGAATACATTTTATTTAACATTACTGATTCTAACGAGTGATTTTTAATGAATATTTTTAATATCCAGATGTTTAATTATAAGTTTGCGAGCACTTTTGGCGCGTCGTCATTTTGCGGCCTAGCTTTTACACCTACAGCTACCTTACCGGCAAGGGATTTTGCGCAAATGAATACTTCTTATTACTTCTGTTTTGAATGATGTTTCAAATGTTTATTAATATGTTTGTGTACACATTTTAGCTTTATTAGGAAGCAGTAAAATAAAGAATTGAACTTAATTACTCTAAGTGCAGGTTAGCTATCATGCTAATATGCCGGTTACCGCTTGCTAGTACATTTTTTACCGCCTCGTTTTATGTAATTTTATTGTGTTTAAATTCTTCAACTTGGCCTTCCTTATATCCAGTGGCTTTTTATTCACTTTCTGACCGACTTTATTGTGTATCTCTGTTTGTAAAAACTAGAGGTAAACATGGGAGGCATTGTCTTCCTTCCTGAGTTGACTAGGCCTCAGATGTTTGTAGTCTCTGGTCCTCTCAAACTTTAAAGCCAACAAACAATCTGGATATTTTATAATCTTTGTTATAAAACCCAGACTTGGCATTCACGTCTTTTACGTAAGTTTGTTTTAATAATGGATTTAAACAGCTGTTTTACCTCCAGCACCTAACCAGGCCATGAAAGTACTAGAACAATCTTGCTCTGTTTTAAATCCTCCACCCATGTTCGAATTTAAATGTTTTTAATTTTTGTTCATATTGCGCATTTCAATAGTCGGACTTTTTACTTGCCATGTCTGTTAACCAGCCAAGCCCGTTACAGACTTTGGATTAATCTTAAAAGATCAACTTCCTCAAACTCCTATAACTCAATTTGATCCACAACTCGGCTTTGTAATGTTTTAAATTGGCAGTAAACTTTAATGTAAGTTGTGTTTTCTGTTTTCAGGAGACGAGATGTTCTCGGACATCTACAAGATCAAAGTGTCTGAGAATGGCATGATGATTGAAGTTGAAGGAAAGGTAAAACATTGATATACCTAATTCACTGTTATCATAGTTTTGTGTGGTGTCATTTCTGTTCGGTCTGGTTGTGCCTTAAAGCCAACATGATACGTTTTACTGGAGGGCCAGTAATCAAATGTTTGGGGATGTGACTTCTAACGGCTCGTCACACTTGTATGTTTAGTTTATGAAGTTTTTTTTATGTCTCTCTAGATGATCACCCGTGCAGAGGGAGAGATCGACGAGGCATTAATTGGTGGCAATGCATCCGCCGAGGTCCTGGATGAGGGCTGTGATCTGACAACAGTCAGTGGAGTTGACATTGTTTTGAACCACAAATTGACAGAAACCAGCTATGACAAGAAAAGCTTCCTGGTTTATATTAAAGACTACATGAAGTCGTAAGTGTCTTGTTGTTTTTTTGGTTATAATTGTGACGTGGGTCCTGTCTGGCATTTTGGCATGTATGGTGGCTGATTTGCATAATACAGATTGTAAATCGACTATTTTCATTTATGGGTTGTATTGGTATTCATGTTGACATGGCCATTATATTTAAATTAGTTTTTACTTAAATAGTTTAGATGCACTCTCAGTTACTTGGCAGCATTTATACCCAGAACGATGTTCATACTTTCTTAGAAAAAGGGAACCATGAAACCGGTTTAATGTTTGTTGTTCTAGTGCATCATTTGACAGCCTGGTGTATTCCTCAGTGTACACTTAGGTTTTTAGGAATTTTGATGCTACGTAAAAGTCCTTGCGCTTTCTTCATATCCTGTCAGTGATTTGAGAAGATTGAATTGAGGACAACATGCAATTTATGCTGCTAAATGTTTTTGTTTTTATTGACTGACCTCAACCCATTTTTGTATGTTTAGTCTTAGATGCCTTAATCGTACATTTAAGCACATAGTGTCTTGTCTAAACATCTTTTTGGTTTTAAACAGAGTCAAGGCCAAGCTCGAGGAAACGGCTCCTGACAGAGTAGAGCCTTTCATGGCTAATGCCCAAGCTGAGGTCAAGAAAATCATAGCTAACATCAAGAACTATCAGGTATGCTCAGTTTTCTCACAGCTATATTGAAGCAGTTTTGTTTTTGTATGACTGTACGATGATTACATTCTTAGGACACCTTTGGAGGATTTAACCAATGAAACTAACACACAGTCTGAGTACGGTTCACATAAACTGCAGACTTGCCTTTTTTGTATTTTTTTTTTTTTGCTCACCTTTTTTTTTCTTCTGCAGTTTTTCACAGGTGAATCCATGAACCCAGATGGCACGATTGGCCTGCTTGATTTCCGTGAGGATGGAGTAACACCCTTCATGCTGTTCTTTAAAGATGGTCTTGAGATCGAGAAATGCGTAAGTTGATGTATTTTCGTGGCAACACTTCCAAACTACACATTTTCACGTTGGCTGTAAGTTTCTTTGAGATTTGTACATCTTCGGCAGCTTTGAATTGGCATATTAAAAGAATGAGAGAATGTGATTCGAGGTTTGTTCAATTCGAATGTGGCATCTGAATTGAGCATTGAGAATCTGGCATCCACTGATAGACCTGCTGCCATCGTCAGTGGCCTCTGGGTTTGCACTAGGATGCAACAACAAACCTCCTTGTGCTTTCTAGCCGCCTGTGAAGTGGCAAGCGACGATTGAAAAGGGGAGAATAGTTTTGTTTTAGTTTAGAGAATAGTTTAGTGGAACATCAGATTTAGGTACTGATAACAGATTTATAACAACGGTGTTGAGTGTACTTACTTATATGCACAACATTATATCCTTATTAACATTAGAAATGTAAAGCTGCCTACAAAGAATGATTTTATTAACATTGTAACATAAAATATGTTCATTGCTTAAATTCTTTCAAAATAAAGAATATAGGAACTTTTTACTTTATTAAAATTTTGACCTATTACTATTTAGTTTTTCTAAAACAGTTTGATACTGAAAAATTAATGCAATTTTGTTCACTATGCTTCAGTCTCACTGCCACTTACTGTAGGGGATGTGCAATTGCACTTTATTATAGTAACAAATTAACCGAATTTAAAAGCCTCTTTCTTGGTGTTATCAAGTTATCAAATTATAAAAAGCTACACTTTCATTTTAACCATTTAAAACACATGCTTAATTTTGTTTTCTGCCCTTTCAAAGAACAAGTATTCATTACCGGTTGCTCTTTGTTGCAGTAAACTACCCTGCTTGCCTTGCCCTGGACCCTTCACCTTCATCACCGGGTGACTACCAAAAGCTTTTGGATCAGATCATGCCATTCCTCTTGCAGCTCATCAGGATCGAGAGCAGATGCTCTTTTAACCCCCATTGCGACCACCACTTGGTCACCTGATCTGAAGATTTAAGGCCCTTTAAAACGATCAACTCTGAGGGACAGTATTTTAGTGAGCTCAAATGTTATGTTTTGAGGGGAAGTAATATGGCTCACTGGTATTTTTTTAAATTAAGTTGACTGCCTGGGTATTGTTTGGAAGGGTGCATGTCAGCCCTCAGACAGCAATTGTACAGTTATTTCTCACCATCTTAAGCCACAGGATTGTATAGGATTTCTTCGCACTATTTGTGAAATAAAGTCAAGCTGCTGGCTAAAAGCCTGTCTTGTGTACCTGTACTGTTTCCCCTTATGCTGTTCTGCTTGACATTTTTGAAATATTGGTCTCACTCTCAACTAGCATCTTGTAATTAAGGTTAGTTGGTTTTCCAATCACATAAATATTCAGAATTCGGAACGAGACAAATACACCAATATAAAGATAAATCCAAATCGCTTTTTAAGTGTCCTACACGATGGAGTCAAAGTAAACAGTAGCTATGTTTCCTTGTGGAATGGGGGTGTGATGTACCATTGTTTGCAGTATTAAGCATCCCTAAAAGTATAGTATTAGTTTAATGTATTCAAGAGTGGAATCTGGTACCAACCAAAAGTTTAAACACCATTCATTGATATTTTTTTATGAAGGAACATGTCTTGTAAACAGAAGTGGTACAACAGACTTTTGAATATATTTTTTTTAAAGGAGCCTTTTGTTGATTGTAACACTTGTTTGTACACGGCGTTCTTGTGACCAACTTCTTGAGGAGGTTGATTGTCTTAAAGGAGTTCTCAGGTGTTAAACTTAATGCTTTGACTTCAACCCCTAACCAAATAATCTGGATTTGGGCCGGGTGATTGTTGACAGGAGTGGTATTGTATATGTCCATGTTTTGACAACCTCTCCACCCATCCTTTAATTTTAGCTGCTAAAGTTTGCTGACTAAACCAGCTTTAGTAACATCTAATACACTTGCAAGTTATGTAAATAATGTATAATTGGTAAAAACATTGTACATTTTAAATTTCAGGGTGAAGTTGCATGGGAAATGTTGCAATCTGGGATTTAAATCAGGTGGGGTATTAAACATATACATCATACATTTGTATGTACCTAGACCACACTGGGACCACTGGGCCTCATACATTGGTATAATACATACACTTAAAATACTAACCACACAGAGTTTTAAACTAATCATTTTATTTCAACAGTACACACAACAGATTAAAAGTAACATTAATAAAATGAACAGAACAGATGAATCCACTTGGGCAGATTTACTTTTGTCCCATCTGACGTGTGTTCATTCTCGCTGCATCTCAAACTTGTAAAACTCAGTGCTGGAAAACTAGACACCCCGGCAATGACTTTTCGATATAAATGACACCACGTTTGGTTTTGTCTGCATTTTAGTTAGTACTTGAACCTGATCTTGTACCTGCAAGTAAACGTGCCTGCGCTGCTCTGGTCAACTGCCTATTATACAGGATCAGTCACTTTTCTCTTCACTCTGATAATGTCTGTACTCAGGTTTGAGCTCCCACGTGTTCTTGTGGGTTCCCTTGACGTTGTAGATCCCGATGTCCCGCAGAATCTCCTTCAGATAAATCTGTCATAGAAACGGTGAAAATGAAATTAGCATTGGCCCATTTTTCCCCTCATACTCTACTCACAAAACGTTTGGGATATTTGGATTTCCACATTTATGTCGGCGTGGTCTAGGCAACCTGGACAACCTGCCAGGATACCCGATCACACCATTATGCACAGACGTCATCTACGGGAGCATTTACCTTGGTCGAGGGACCAATGGGTCTCAGTGCTGTTCACTGTTCTAAGTCTAATGAATGATGGACACCAACTATTTTGGAGACGTCAAGCAGAGTAACAATCTAAGCAGGAGTGTTTACTCAATACAGAACTGCCCGATACTTTCTGAGTGGTACAGTGACAAGCCCGTACTACATAAATAACATCATTAATGCCTCCGCACGAACACAATCTTAATTGTATTGAGGTTGTATAATTAGAGAACGCTTGAGACTGGGGTACCTTAAATGTAGTAGCCTGCACATTCTCCAGACCCGAATCTCATAACCTAACAGGAAACCTGATGAATTGTCCTATAAGTATAAGCTAAAGTATAAAGCAATACATTGTAGTGTAGTCCCAACCCTAAATAAAAGGAGCTGTGTCAGGAAGAAAGTGAAACCCTACAAACAAATCAAATGTGGCATCTAAATGAAAACCAGAAATATGTTACGCTTACCACGGGCTGTTTGGTGATGTCCACCAGATCCTTGATGTTGTAATACTGGTGCTTTTCGAAAGCAGAGAAGAGCATGTCCAACACTTGTGGCTTCTCAGCTCTCGCCCTCTTACCTTCCTCCTTCTTCTTTTTCTCGTAGTCCAACTGAAGTGAAGAGTAAATACGTTAAACAGAACCTTCACATATCTGTAAATATATTTGAGATATGACCATCGTGCCGCAAATGTGCAGAGGGCAAAAAAGAGCATCCGTGTCAACCGTTAACTGTGTCGCGTGTATCAGGTGTGTCGTCTGTTACACGCGTTACGTGTGTTGTCTATGTGCCATTCGTTGTTTGTGTTACCGGTTAAGTGTGACACGTGTGCCGGCTTTTACGTGCCACTGGTTACGCTTGTCATCTCTTATTTGTGTGTCGCCTGGCATGTATGTAAAGTTTATATGTCTAGCACTCTTGGCATTTTTTTAGTTCATTTATTATGAAGTTTACGTAAACAACAATTTAAAAAATGAAAAGTTTTTTGGACAATGATGATGTTTAGTGGTTATCACAGAAACCAGCTGTGCTGCTAATGTGAGCTCAAACTAACATGTGACCTCACACACACACACACACCGAAAATAAAGAAATAAAGCACAGCTCACATTATAACTGTGGTTGGACACTGGTTTGTAGTTGGTTGTGACTGCTTTATCTAGCTGGAGAGAGAATCGCTGAGGTTTGGATGACTCTTCAATCTGCATTCTGAAAAAAACAAAAAAGGAAGATTTTTAAGCCAGATGCCCTTCCTAACCCAGCCCTCCATATTTTTCCTTAAATAATAACAATAAACCAGCATTACAATGGCACTGGCTAAATGGAAGTCACTATTGCTAAAGTCTTGATTCACAACACCTTTGAAACTTAAGTCCGAGAGGCGCACGTTTGACCAGTTTACTAGGCAAGTGGTTTTGAAATGAGAGACATTAGTGTTCAAAAACCGGTGAAATGTATTTGTATAGAAGATACGGCCGTGACGTCACGGCTGCCTCATTGTCACTGTGTGAAACAAAAACAGCAAAAATGGCTCCTAGTGGTTTAGTGGATTAAAGAAACGTTGTACTAACCTTTTTAACCTCATGTAGTTTTCGTTGGCAGCTGGTCTGCACTCTGCTCGCTGGACCACGAGGCCTTCCAGAGCTATTTTGTCTTCGAGGAAAAAAACAAAGAGAGTTTATCTCGCACATTATGGGCGGATAAATCAATACACAGTGTACATATACAAATACAGATAGATCTCATCCTACTGGTTATCAGGTTCCAGGAGACACGAATAAAGTCAAAAAATTATGTCTGTTTAACTCTAGACAAGGACATGCATTTTTCTGAATTCCTTTTTTAATAAGATATGGCTAATAATACTTCAATAATACATTAATATTTAATAAAATATGGTTAAGAAGACTTTAATATATTATTGATAATATACTATTAATATATGGTTAATAATACATTAATAGGTTATGGTTAATAAGACTTTAATAATACGTTAATAAGATATTGGTAATAATATATTGGTAATAAAACGTTAATAAGATATTGTTAATAATATGTTAATAATATATGGTTAAAAAGTAAAACTAATATACTAATTTGAACGACGGATATTGGCACCACCTAACGGTAGATATCGGAACTACAGTACATACGTTAATATGATTTTATATACCGGTACTTTTATTCTTATTTATTATACAGTAATGTAATTTTGTGCTTTTAATGAATTTCTAGTGATCAAAGACAAAGTTTTCTGAAAACGTACATATAATTGAGAATGATTTTACTCGAAATGATGTAATACGAGGTATAACCATATAAATGAATTAAAAAAAAAAAATAACACAAGACCACTTATATATATTTTTACAAATATCAAGGTTAAGTCTGTACAATTTAAGGTTATATGTGTTCGTCCAAAAATGAGCCGAATTGATTTATTCTATTGTAATTTTAATTGTATTATTCGTACTCTTACTGCTCATGCTGTTTGAACACACGCACGCACGCACGCACGCACGCACGCACACACAACAACTAAAGAGAGTGAAAATCTGAACTGGTCACTTTCCAGAGCTGTAGATGTTCACCAGGGACGTACCGAATATTCACATCCTGAATAGTTTAACATTAACACGATACCATCCAGCTCTCACGGCTTCTTATTTATTACAAGCTTCCATGAATCCCGAGTCATTTGCCAGCACCACAAGGTCTCTGAACCCCTCACGATCTCCACAAGCCAAGATGATTGCGTATATAAGAACTTATATACAGTACAACAATCGTGACAGGAGATAGATGGCAATGGTGAGAACTCACCTGGGCCTGTGACAGTACCTGAACCGTTGCCTTCAGCGTCTGACTGGCCTATGAGAGAGGTGGCAACATGAGAACCCGAAAGGTCATAAAGCCGCAAGCAAATGTACACACAGGGCACAAACCACAGCGATGACGATTGCGTTAGCCACAAGCAAAGCAAGATGCCGATTTCGCTCTCCGTCACACACGCACACACACAGAAATAATGCAGGAGGTGGGATAATCCAATTAAGAAGAGGTTAAATGCCCACATATTCCCTATCACTCATTTACAATAAGAACCTTTAGTAAAATGCAATAAAATGTTTATTTATTACGTAATGTGTGTTTGCAGATGGACAGAACTTAAATAAATATAAATGTCTACGTTTTATACTTTGAGTAATTTTATGGCTCATCAATTTTGTAAGTAATGCATGTTAAGTGTTTCTATTTTCAGAAATTTTCACTTTATTAGATAGAACCGTGAGTATAAAAGTGAGATAGGTGGCCAGGAACAGATTATTAGAATAGAAGTGACAAAGCTCAGAACAGTGTATCTTCAAAAAAGAATGAAACTGGAAAAAATGATATGAATTATATGAGAAGAATTTTGTTTAAAGAAGTTCATGAACATGGTTTGTAAAGCCCATAGACCTGTTCTAACTTGCTTAAATAACGATCTAATATGTCCTGTTTAAGGGTGATCAGAGGTTCAGCCTAAACTTACATAAATTGACTAAAATTTGACATATACAAGTAAAAAAACAGCTAGCAAAATTAATAACACGTTATCATCGTCAACCAACGGCCGGCGTACAGAATAGTAATTTAAATCCACCAGCCAAACTCCAACAATAAGCAAAACGTTGAGGCACCGTCATTTGAAAAAAAGCGAACGCTTGATTTACTTTATTACTGTACACCTGTCAATGTTTTTATGTCTATCATGCACCCCCTTGTGGTTTGCAATCCTTTAATTTTAGCATACAGTTAAACTTTTGGAGGTGCAAATCGGGCGACGCGAGGGCTCTGTGGATTTGATGCAGACGTATATATTGTCCTGAACATACGACAAGTGATAAACAACAATCAGTTTACAAAAGCTTATATCAGTGAGTGTGTAGCAGTTGTCAAATTCTACATTTGGTTATATTTACACAATACAATCACATATTTATTGCATTTTACAAAATGCTCCAACTTGTCTGGACATGTTTGCACAATCATGATAGTCTGATATGCACTAAGATTGTAAGTTTACACACCAAAGCTCGGCACACCACCAAGTTAATCAAAAGAAGCAGCTTGATTTGCTTTCGCAAAACAGGCATCCATTAAAACACACCCACGGCACGACCACAAAAACGTCACCACGATTGGTTAAACAGCAAATAAAGTCCAACAGAATCCGACAAGATCGTCACACGGCGGAGCCAGATCGAATCATACAAGGCTGGGAAATGTTCGAGTTAGAAGAGAATCGGTCAGGAATGGAAAGCAGCAAATAATGAATCGAGCGCTGAATGCTAAGCGTGAACATAATACAAGAGAAAAAGCAAACGTGATTTTCCATTGTGAGGGAAGCATGAAGACAAATCCAAAAGGGAGAATGTAAACTTACCAAACATGGCGGCTCCAAAAATAAAAACCCTATTCTAATAACATTGTAATACACTCTCTGTATCTCAGAACCGGTGTAAATCTGCTGTAAATCAATTTTTGACCCACATCGTGCATATTTGTTTAGCATCACTGACCGAATATTATCTACAATTTGAGTCAAAATGTCCACACAAAAAGATTATTAAGTGGTAGGATGACCTGGCCTCTACAATCACCTGACCATTTCAATTAGTAAAAAAACATGATCTTGTAAAAAGAAACTCTAATAAGTTATAAACAATTCGTCTTTAATTCCACACTGGTTTTTTTTAATCCTGACCCCCCCCCCCCTCGTATTGCATCGTGGGTAGAGTGTATCGTTACAGTCCTACAAATGTATTTTTTGTAATGCTGTCCATTTGAAATGAGCAGAATATTTGAACCCAGTTCAGTGAAACAGCAGGTCTGAGATACAAAGTCCTTATATTTTGATGCCCATTGGTTTACATGTTTTACCTGAAGATGTCTCAGTAAACACTGCGAGTGTCTGACCACCAACTGCCTGCAGTGTGAACGGGTGTTCACGAGGAGCTTGAACCACAGACGCTTTCTCCCCCATGTTGCCTATCACTGTTAACTCTTCATTCAGTGTGAAGGACACCTGACGGAGAGAAAAAAAAACACATGGATACTTTATTGAAATGTCATTCATATCAAACAACTTCTGCATACGTAAAACATTCACAATTTTAATAATCTATATCAATATTTCTCTTATGATGTATGTACATCATATTAATATTTTAAACAATCAGACTGCAGCTTTTAGGGTTGTTTATTGTTTGCCGAGATTGTAATTTCACCTCTGTAATCTCTGTTTAACATTTTGGTTAGATTAGTTTACACTTATCTTTATGAACATTATCTCCAGGCCTGTAGGGGGAACCTAGAAAGAAAATGCATTAAACAATAATTCAAGATTCCTCACCTCTGTCTTTCCTTGATTCCTTAAAAGAAAAAAACAAATATAAGGACAGTAAATTTGATGCTTTATAAAATGCCATAGATGATGTTATTAATCTGGTTGGGTGTAATAAACTGTGACATACTTGGCAATACGAAGTTTCCCCACATCTCCTCTTCCTGTAGCTTTGGCCCACTGCTGAGACAGATACTTCGGAACCTATTCGGAGCCGGACAATGACATTATGTGCTATTTTTTATTACACTGTTCGGCCAGAAATAGCTTTTAATATTTTAATGAGTACATTTCCGTAAAACAAGAATGCATTTAGTTGCGACTTGTGTTCAAATTTCTATCGGCCTGCAGCATCAGTAATAAAATCAATAATATACAGTCAGCAAATCCTTTTATGATGATCAAAAAGAGAGTTTAAAATAAAATAGAGTCTTTACAATCTGTCTATTATGTGTTAATTTGTTTTTTATTCAACTGACAATCAAAACGAGTTTCGGAAACTCAACAAATCGAATTCAGCATGGCAAATTGACTTTGGTAAAAATCATTCATATTTATTACGGTTCTGTCTGAAGAAATGAAAGAACACAATTTAACAATAAACGAATTCTTAAAATGGTTCACTTGCATTTAATGTTAATGGTTCGAATAATTTTTAATAATAAGTCTTTTTGGGTCCCCGAACATTTTCACCACAACAAATGTTTGGAAAAACTTTGGAAAGACCCGGTTTAACCATTTAACCATGTTCATTACATCATGTTTCAATGGGAGCAAAAAAGCTTAACCTAAAATGTAATGTACTTTAGAGTACAGGTTCATCATTACTCTACTGGAGAGTATTAATGAGTATTAGGTGAGTGAGGTTTTCCTGGCTCATTGTTTCAATACATTTAATTCAATGTATGAGACGGATACATTTCTAGTAGTGTTACTGGGACCTTAATTTCCCTTCAAGGGATTAATTGTCTGTCTGTCTCTGTCCCTGTCTGTCTGTCTCTGTCCCTGTCTGTCTGTCTCTGTCCCTGTCTGTCTGTCTCTGTCCCTGTCTGTCTGTGTCGGTCTGTCTCTGTCCCTGTCTGTCTGTCTCTGTCCCTGTCTGTCTGTCTCTGTCCGTCTGTGTCGGTCTGTCTCTGTCCCTGTCTGTCTGAGTCTGTCTCTCTCTGTCCCTGTCTGTCTGTGTGTCTCTGGCCCTGTCTGTCTGTCTGTCTCTGGCCCTGTCTGCCTGTGTCGGTCTGTCTCGGTCCCTGTCTGTCTGCCTGTCTCTGGCCCTGTCTGTCTGAGTCTGTCTGTCTGTCTCTCTGAGTCTGTCTGTCTGTCTCTGTCCCTGTCTGTCTCTGTCCCTGTCTATCTGTTAAGCGTTAACACACTGAACCTGGTAGATTTTTCCCCACTGACTTTCATTAGTGTTAAAACGCAGTACAGAGTGAACATAAACATAGTTGCTATAACACTGAACCTAGTGCAGCTAAATAGTGAACGATGCGCTATTTGAAACGCGCCCTTTGCAGCCAATGCTACATGTTAGCATTAATGGCTAAATAAAGAATATCATGTATGTTTCGACTTACTTTTACCAGCCACACGTTGGTGTTCTGTTTGGCTCCAGTTAAATCTACTTCACACCTGTCAGACATCCTGAGTTCTGAATTTCTGGTACTTAATTTGACTTAATTTGACTAAACACTGTGTATGCGTGTGTGCGCGCGTGACGCTCCAACGGTGGCCGAACCGGTGTTCCAACAAATTGTGACGTCACAACATAGCATACATAGAGATTATTTTTTTTAAGAATAATAAAAGAGTTTTAATAATAAACTCACTGTCACTTATTGTTACATCATCTTAATCAAAATGTTACTGAAATGAACAGATTAAAACCAGCATAAATACTAGCATCACAATATTATTCAGCAATATAAACAGGTTTAATAAAATAAACTAGAAATCTCTTATGCGTGTCTTACTCGAGGAACTGTTGGTATATTGTGATGTTATTTCTGTCTCTACTATTGTTTCATCATGTGCTAGAATATTTTCAATCACTCGTGTATGTACATTAGGCTTTATTAAGTTACATTTTTAAAAAGGGAAAATAATAGGATTTTTAAAAAATAATGTCCGTTTTTTAGCTTTAGATTTATTTTATCATGTTTTACGTGTAAAGTAACAGGAAACGTCCACTCATTACACAAATCAGACCAAACACAGTTGTGGATAACTTTGTATCTACAGTTTGCATTACCTGCATGTTTTTGGACTTTGGGAGGACACCGGAGCGCCCGGAGTAAACACACAGACATGGAAAGAACATGCAAACTTCACACAGGGAGCTGTATTTTGTAGATATAATAATGTCAGTGATTCATACATGGCTCGGTTTTATTGTTTCTACATTTGTGGATTTAAAAAAAAGTCCAAATATGATTAAAATGTTTAATTTTGATAGTCAAAAATGATTTTTGACTGATAGTACTTAACAATACTGTACAAAAACATAAGTGAAAAAAACTAGATGCTATAAAGTCTTACAAACTGCCCTAAACTTGTTTTAAGATAAAAAAGATGCCTGTACAATATTACAACAATGTATATAATAGTATATAATTTTCTTGCAGTTTTCCTCATTTGCTGAACATACATGACACAAATGACAACGTTTACATTATATATATATATATATACGTATATGTATATGTGTATATATATACGTATATGTGTATGTATATATATATATATATATATATATATATGTATGTATGTATATATATATATATATATATGCTTTACAAACATTTTGTATGGCTTATTTAATTTTTAATGTTCATCTTTGACTATATTATGTAGCTGCTTCTAACAATGTATTAAAAGTAATACTAAAGAACACAATCAGCACCAGCAGTATTCTCAGTCTATAAACTACTTCATGTGTCTAGTTGCTTTGTTTTTCAGAGGAACATTCGGTCATTGCTGTGTGAGAAGCGGGTATTGAGCTCTTGACTTTTCTTTAGCAAAGCCTTTTTCTGAGCTTCGTCGAAACGATTGACCTGCAGGTCCAGATCTCGGTCGAAGGCCCTTCTCTCCACAGGCTTTTTTGCATCTTCAGCAGCTTTCTTTTTCATTTTCTTAGCGTGCATGTTCATAAGGGACTCGCCTCTCTTGGACTCCTGAAAATGGGAGAAACTTCATGTTATTCATACTTATTGTTTGTGTGAAATCAATGCATGTTGCGAAGTTAAGTGAAATAATTAACCCTGAATATTATGAACACCGTATAACCCCATCAACTGTATTTGCACGATTTAACACACACAGCCAGATCAGTAGAGAATATATAGCCAGTGCTTATTAAAAAGAGACTTACATTATATTTAGACACCGTTTCAGCCATTTCCAGCTCTTTCTTGGACAGACGAGGACTTTCATCTCTGGTTGTCTCACCCCGTTCTTTGGCTTCTTTTTGCTCCTTACCAGCAGACAGAAAAATAAAAGTTTAATAATGAGGAGTCTGATTCCTCAGGTGTTTAAAATGTATGTATTTATTTAGCTTTTAACGTCAAATGTACACTTTTAGGTAACATTCATGTGACACTACACAAATAATATCAAACACAGTCATGGACAATTGTGCATCTTCTTGTGTATCTGTGAGTAAACCCTCACAGACACGTGAAGAACATGCAAACTCTGCACAGAAAGCCCAGGGTCTTCCCGGGAATCGAACCCAGAACTTCTTGCTGTGAGGCGACAGTGCTTCACCAATGTGCTTTCTCCACTTTTAATCCAAAATCCATGCAGTGAAACACTTTTACACACACTAGGGAGCAGTAGTGAGCACATGTGCCTAGTGAGCTGGGCAGCCCTAGCCATGGTATCCGGGGAGCAGTTCAGAAGGGCACTTCAATAGTGACCTATTGACTCTAGGACGTTAGGAAACCGGCAACCACCACGTCACGGCTTACCAATAAAACGAAATGAGGAGATTTCAAACACAGTTTTGTATCTCCAATTCACCTTATCTGGACCATCGAACCACATGGTGGCGCCACCACCAATGTAAATGCTGCTAAGAATCTTTAAAGAACCAATGCATATGTATGGGGCATGGTGAAGTATCTCACCATGGCTTTGCGCTCGCGATCTGCAGGCGTGTCTGTCCAGACTGAGCGGTCCTTGTCCGCCGGGCCAGATCTCTTCTTAAAGGTTCGTGCCTCAAGCCCGACATGTTGCAGCTCAGGTGGCAACTCAGTCATCCAGCTCTCTCTCTGATGCCTCTCCGGCTCGTTCTACACGGCAAATGTTAGAAGTGTGAGATAGAAAAAAATGGACAAATCAGGGAGAAGAAAAAAACAATAACGGCTCACATCGATGCCCATCAGTCTGTCCTTCATCTTCTTTGCTCTTCTCTCAAAGTCGAGTGCTACAGAACTCTGTGCGTCTCCTTTCGACGGCATGGGTCCAATAACGTAGCCATCCTCATCATCACTGCTTGAAGAGTCCACTATATAGTCAGGTGGGAGTGCTGGTCCTGTAACTTCATCGTTTTTGTCATCATCATCATCATCATCATGCTGCCTTTTAAAGCCTGGAGGCAGTGCAGGTCCCAAGACTGGCAATCTAAATATCACAAGAGGAGTCTTAAAATTAGAAAAACAGAAATCCCATTCTTGCCAAATTTTTTGGGACGCCTCTCAGGATCCGCTACCTTACCTTAATGTAAATTGCGTTACAAATCAAATGTATTATTATTATTTATTATTATTATTAATACAGAATAGGAAACCTTTTTTTGTCAGCAAAATCGTATTCCAAGAATATAACGACTAACAATGGTGCCACCCTGATGACCCTACCATGTTTTCAAATGTGGAGTCCAAATAATTTTCAGCATATAGTGTAAGTAATATGATAGCCAAAATATTTAGTACCAACCGAATAACCAAGAACATGTTAATAATAAACTATGTTTACCTCTCAGGTGAACATGATTGGTACCCTGGAGGTAATGCTGGACCAAAGAAACCATCATCGTCGTCATCAACATCATCCGGTGCACACCTTCTGGCAGCTTTAATCCTCCTGCATTTGAAAATTTGTACAGACACATTATTACTAGACAGTTTGTCATGGTGACAAACATACACACCAAGAAAAGACCTCGACCACCCCACATGGGGATTGGACGTTCTTCTTGTGAGGTGACTGGGCTACCCACTTAGTCACCATGCAGCCTAAAGAAAGAATCAAACTGAAAAAAAAATTGGGATACAAGGGGAGCATTTTATTTAAACAGTCGTACTTTGATGATGCATCGTCTCCCGATTCGGAGTATTTGGCTCTCTTGGAAAAGACGTCCTCCTGATCACTGCCTTCAGACAAACTGGAAGATGCAGAACGCTTGTAAAGTGGTGGAAGAGCTGGACCCATGACTGTAGTAACAAACATTTGAATTTCAATGAAAGCACAACCATCACAAATTATTACACAATGACTTCAGTCAATGAATAAGATCCAAAGATCATCATGTTCTATCAAAACCGTTAATTAAATTTAGTTCTGATAAAGATTTTAATTTAACTAAGAAGCTTGGTGGTTTGGATTAAGGTTTTCTTAGCTTACTAGCACCCGAGCCTTAACCTCCTGAGAGCCAGACTTTTCCCTGATGTGCGTTTTATTTCTTCTAGATATTTGGGATTAGTAGGACCTAACAAGCATAAAAATAAAATGTTATCTTTGTACATGAAGCCGTTTTTGGAAAGAACAATGTCCTCGTATGGAGACAGTAGGTCTAAAATAAAGACACCATTGGCTAACAAAGAACAAAATTGTTTGATTGAAACTGTAAACATTAGAATACATAAACAAAAGTACTAAAGTTATTGTACATAAATAATCACTTTTGAAAATAAAATGTGATTAGTATTTTTACATGGTTCATGTTTTTGTCTGGAC
>JAOUQU010183012.1:0-14437 GCA_028566735.1 Ammoglanis amapaensis | reverse complement strand
ACACACACACACACACACACACACACACACACACACACACACACACACACACACACACACACACACACACACGTCTACGTGGCAGTCCGCACGTATATGCTGTGATCACAGGAGGGGCCTGGCAGCTCTGAAAGTTCTCCTTAAACCTCATAGAAGAACATTTCTGAAATTCCACACCCATTAATTAAAAAAAAAAAATTGCAATTAACTTTTGCTTTTTCTGGAAATGTGCAGAAGCATGACATCCCCAGACATGATGTCAGAGGAATATCAAAAAAAACATATCCTCCAGCAACCGCCAACAACTTTTTAACAACCTTCCATCAACATTCCATTAACCATCCAGAATCATTCTTCCATCAATCTTCTGTCAATGTTCTAGCTACATTCCATCAACATTGCAACAACCGTCCAGCAACAAAGAACTCCAACAATGTTTATATATTTTCTCTGTTCACTTCTCTTCTTTGCTCTATGATCTCTTATTTCTGTTTTTGTCTTTCTTCTTTTCCTCAAATTTTTAAATATTCTTATGTTCTCATTTCTTTCCTGCACTTCTGTTCTGTTCTGTTCTTTTGTCTTCTTTTATTTCATTCTGTTCTATTCTATTCTTTTCTTTTCTCCTTTTTCCTTTTTTGTTCCGATCTTCTCTCTTCCGTGCTAGACATTTCACCTCTATTCCAGCACCTGATCTGACATCAGTGGTCGATTGAGCTCCGACAGAGTACCAACAGACACTTTGTCAAAGAAGCATCATAGAAAAGCTTAAAGCTGCAAAGTATGATGAAATGGAAAGTCAATTTTGTAATCAGGGGTCTACTTGACTTCTTTTTCTATTTCTTTTGACCATTAATATAGACAAACATTGGCCTGTGTGAAGAATTGTATCAGCAGTGAACAGTTGATGTTTGTTCTAGGGTTTAGACAGAGTGTGTTGGGTTATCAAAGTTCCACAGTCAGATATGTTTACATCAAACAGGTGAAACAGATGAAATGTTCACTGGTGTCTCAGATCTTAAAAGAACTGAAGTTCTGAACATTTATGAAACTCTCAAGCCGCCATTTATTGACACATTGAATCGTGACTGAAGTGAAAAGATTCGACTTGATGAACTTGATTCCTTATCTGGCACAGCTTTGTTGGGTTTGATTAGTTTTTTAAAGGGTCTTTTAAGGACACTTCCTGTTCTGAACACACATATAAAGCAGTAAAGCAAGAACACTAAGGTACTTCCCTATACTAAAGACTGAGAGAAACATGAGGTTTATCAAACTCATCATCTTTATCCTGCTTGCACTACTGAGCGCTGGTAAATATTAAAATAATCAACATCATTCTCTCAAACATCTTCTGTTTTTATTTGTTCTAGTTTTACTTTTGTTTTGTTTTTGTTTTTTTCTGCCAGTTCTTTTTCTGTTTGTTCTTTTCAATCTTGTAATTATTATTCTTCTTTTCCTTCTTGTTCTTCTTATTTTTTATTTTCCTTTTATTCTTGTTTTATTCCTTGTTCTTGTTTTTGTTCTTCTTGTTCTATTTGCTGTCTTTGTGTTTCTTCTTGTTTTTGTTTTTCTCTTTGTTTTTGTTGTTTTTATTATTCTTGTTGTTTTTATTCTTGTTGTTCTTGTTTTTCTTCTTCTTTTTCATATTCTACTTCTTCTCGTTCTTTTTCCTGTTGCTGTTTTCATATTTGTTTACAGCCGATGCCAGATCTCTTGATTCAGAGATCCTGAGGGTTTTCGGACAGGACAGTTACAAAGTGAAGGTGAGTAAAACTCTCAACATTTTAGTAATTTAACCGTCATTTATTTTAATTTCCTTTCTTAATCTGCAGCATTCTCAGGCCCTCATATAAAATATTCACACCTGTTCCTAAAATACACCAAACATGCCCGACCCCCTTCCCCTCCAGAACACCAGTCTCACTTCTTCTTTCAGAAAGCAAAATGTAAATAAAGACAGCAAAGACTCACAAATAATTTCTTACCAGCATTCAATAGCACAATGCATTTTGGAACTTGGGTGGTTCTGGGATCTAAAATGCTAGCACACCACTGTGGATGGACAGAAGGAACCTGGATGATCTTAGGACTTTCTAGCTCTAGAGAAGAACATCCTGTACTCGATATCGTGGTGCAAGCACTGTGCTTATGTGTTTTTCATGTATGTGTGTAGGATGATGTTACCTGTCAGGACTGCATTCATATCTTTGAAATCCTTAAACATCTCCTGTCTGATCAAAACTTACAGGTAAGATTCTGAAGCGCGGCAGGATCCATGATCTGCTGACACAATTAAAATGTTTTAAATAAAATATTTTTTGTCCCCATACACATGTACAAATATTGAAAAATAATAATAATTTGTTATTATATATAGTATAAAATAATTTATAAATAATTACTGTTATTAGTTCAATGTTAATATTCTTTTTATTCAGTTAGTTATATTAGTTTATCATTTTAGTAGTTTTTATTAGTAGTAGTACTGCAATTATTATTGTTGTTTATTTATTATTATATTCATATAAATAATAAAACTAAAATTTTTAATATTACTAGTAATATATCTAATAGTAGTGTTATTATTACTATAACACAGTGTGCTAAATTATTACGCAGGTTATATTTTTTAGGGTTGTTTTTTTCTCCTACGAAGACCTACACTGCTCTCTAACAATTTGTAATATTAATAAACTTTAAACTTGGATTTCTTAGCAGAATATCCTTATATAAAAAATTACTGGGCATCTATTATTGTTTTATTTTTTTTTATTAATTATTGAGTTATTATGCAACTAAATGAAAAACAAAAGACAGTTTTCACCTCAACAACCATGTTGACTATTTGTAGAAAAACATTTTATGCTTTTGTGATTCTATTCTAATCATCTAGCAGACACCATTAGTCAAAGTGATTTGCAGTTCGAGCAATAGAGGGTCCAAAAACAGTAGCAGTAGCAGTAACAGTAGGTGGGATTTGAACTGGCAACCATCTGATTAGTAGTAAAGTGCCTCAATTGGTATTGATTCATGATAACACACAAGAACCATACCAGTTGCAAGACCACAACTGCTCTTGAATGACTTTTTTAATTTATAACTACACAGTCATGTTTTGTTTTTTTTGCCAGAGGATGGGTAACTGCCTCATAATTATGCACACTTTGAAATATGATGTTGAACTGTAGGTGCTCTTTTTACCCCAAAAAACTTTGCTTGATTTGCCAAAATCTAATAAACATTCGTGCTGTGGCTGGAAAACAGGCATAAACATGATTATATGGTTTAATTTAAAAAAAAAAAACTTGCTCTCTTATAATCGTGCAAACAATTTTTTATTATTGTTGATAAATTATCCTTCGTTTGTTATTTTTATTCTTTTTCAATAATATTATTGTTATTACTATTACTACTACTTCTACTACAGTACTAGGCCCACTCGTAATTTTCCCCTTTTATTGTGAGTAGAAGATTAGTGTTTTATGACAGTTTCACATGTTTTTTGTGTTGAGATGAAGGTGAAGAACAACTTGGAGACGTTTTGTGAAAATCTGCCGCCAGAGATTTCAAAATTGTGTCAAAACTACGTTGAGACGAACTTTCCTCTCGCCATCACCCTAATCAGCAGCCTGCTAGTGAGTTAAAGACATTGCTTCACACTAAGATTGTAAATGATAATGCACACACTGTGTTAGAGCTGGGGGTGGGGTGGTGAAAGGGGGCAAACAGTTACCTAAATCAATAGTTTTTTCAACATCTGAGCCGCGGTCCCCCAGTCGACCACAGATGTCCACAAACCACAGATACTGCAAAGAAGCCTGCTAATAAAACAGGAAAGTTTTGCTTTGAGTTATCCGGGTCATAAGTTGCAGGCTGGGAACCTCTGACCTAAAATATGGCTTTAAAATAAAATGAGACAACAACGTTTTGAACAACAGGCCGGCGCGAAAGCGTTTCTAAAGAAAGGCAGGGTGAATTCAGTCAAGGGCGACATCTGCTGGCAAGCTTTAGGTAGTGCGTGAACATAAAAGTTCGTCAGGCACTGCGTTTTATTCTTTATTACTGAAATTGAATGATTGGAGAGATGAATGAAGAGATTTACCATACTATGGAGGATTCGAAGCTTGTTGACTAATCAAAGCGTCATTCAATTTACTTTATAATTTATTAAGGTATTGGTAAACGTGATCATGAACTTGCTATCCATGTATAAATGATACTTAATTCAGGGAAGCATTTCATTAAGACTTTGGAGTGTGTCTATATGAACGTGTCCCCAATCAGATAATACAGTGATTAGTCTTTACAGAGCTTTTTGTGCACTTCTTAGTGTAAACTAAGATAGTTTACTAGTTGCTACATGCATTAGGCCTGTACTTTTGGCGTGACGGTAATTGGTGCTTTGTAAATGAGCAGGTTCCGGATCAGTTGTGTGTCTATTTTAATCTGTGTGAGGATGAGATCCAGACTAAAATGAAGATGGAAGACAACTTCATTAGTCACGTTCAGAAGACCTTTACTGTTCCTGATGTTAAGGTAACCATCACATATAAACTATGTTTCTGCTGGGAGGCACAATAAAGAAAAACATTTACTAGTTCATCAACCTTTGGTGAACATTTAGAACTATTTGGGGATGCCTCTCTCTAAAGAGAAAAAATGAGCATTGCAGTTGTTCTTTTAAACCCGACTGTATTTGACCATGTTCCTGATGTTGTCCCCTAGCTGGATTCTTCCATCCCATGCAGCGCTTGTATGTATGTTCTGAACATCCTGGACTGTGCTGTGCCCAGAGCTCAGACAGAGGTACCAGTATAAAACTCAGTCTTACAGTCATTCAGTCACAGAAAAATCTTACACACGTCAAACCTACATTTTTATTACTTTAATGGTGTGTGTGTGTGTTTAAAATACTAGCTTGATCCAATATGCCCCATCCCTTTCCTGTGCCCATATCAGAGTGCCGTGATGGCTGCGCTGGGTGAGGCATGTGCCCTCCTACCACTGATCTTCAGAGGTCAGTGTTTGCGACTGACTCAGAAATATGTGAAGATGCTGTTTGAGGTTCTGCTGAATCCAGCCTCACCCAATTCCATCTGCTCCACACTGCGTCTGTGCCAGCTCCCTGCAATGCCCAGCAACAGAGGTGTGGCCACACAGTACTCATTGCACAGGTCACATCACACTCCTAGTAATAAAGGTGCCATGCATTTTCTGTGTCAATCTGTCTGGGTCTCATCTAAGCCTGTAGATTGTGTGGCAAGAGCATCTCTTCATCAAAAATGATGTGGATACAGTTTTGCTTCCAACTTTTTGGTAATTTGTCTTTATAAAACTGTACATCAACCCCGACAACACATTTTGAAATTGGAAAGTTAATTGAGAGTTATAACATATGGTAATTATAATTATATTGTAGTTAATATCGTATTGTATGTTATCTTTATATTATATTTTGATATATGATGTTTTATGATATTTAATGGCTAAATAATGTTTATATAATGCTTATTATTATGTCACGTTGACGTATTTGAGTTCCCCAGAGAAGTAATGGGTAAGGGGGCCTATCTTTTATATTATATCCATAACCTGGTGGCCATCTTGAAAGCTGGGCAAATAGGCAAATGTTTTCAAAATGAAGGTGGACAATAAATAAGACCAGAAATCTTTCAGAAGTTGATTTTTTGCGATCTTGTGGTCTAAATTTTGCAACTATAGAGAACAAATCTGAGTTGAAGGTAGATGGATAGGACTAAACTCATATATACATTAATGAGCTTTACTCTCTCTCTCTTTCTCTTCGCTCTCTCTGTCTCTCAGCAACATCTCTTGTTTCAGACTGTGATTCGTGTCTCACTATGACCGTCCTGGCACGACTGAGTCTAGGTTCTAATGCTACCTTGCCACATCGCACCGCTTTCTTACAGTATTTTTGCCAGTCTCACCCGGATGCCCTGTCCGAGGTCAGTCCCTCTATCCTTCATCTCCATAAACAAATATTCTGAAGAAACATCCAGCTGTGCTGATGCTAGACCTCCTGTTTAGAATCAGATTTATTAGAATCATCATTATGAACGAACTGATTTCATAAGTATTGAGACGGCATCACTAGTCGATGAATGAGACATACATGCTTAATAAAAGCTCATGCTCAGTTGCTGAAATATGATCACACATGTTTAAGGAAGCAGTTTAAAAGCATGAAAACCAGAGGAACATCTGAGAGTCTCAGAGATGTTATGCTGATTTCTGACCCCCTCTCGTCTTCTCCGGCAGTGTGAAAGCTTCATTCAGCGCCATGGACGACAGCTCGAAAGCATTCTGGGTAAAGACGGAGATGCTCTGGACTTGTGTGAGGTATTCACTAATAACAGCGCTAAAGTCCACGTTTTATTTCATTCTCATTAATTAGCTACATAATCATGACGATCAGGAATACGAGCACAAATAAATAACAGAATGATTGAAGAAATTAATAGAAAAAAGTATAGCAATGAATGGATAAACAAACGAAATCAAACAATTATTTAATAAATTATGACATCAAACATTGAATGAATGAATCATTTAATCAAATACTAAAATAATAAATGAGTAATCAATCAAACAATTAATAAATCTGGTAATTTATCTGATATTGAATTAATAAATCAAATAATAAATTAAAGAGATTTTGAATTAAATAATAGAAAAACTGTCTACAACAGTAAAGAACAGTCTACAAAAAGAATAAACTAATATAAAACAAAATGTTTTTGTAAATTATAATCAGTTAAAACGTAAATATTTCCCCAGCCTACTGTATTATTGTGCATGGTACAAGAGGTATTGAACAACATACATAATTAAACGAAGGAATTAATTAATCAAATACTAAATTAATACATTGCAAAGGCATAAAGAAAATGTTAAAAATAAACTGAAATACTGAACAAAAGTGAATGTTTAAAGAGATCTGGGGTATTGAATTGATGCTTTATAAATGACTAAAGTAAGGAATGAAGGAAAATTGATGAATGACTTAAACACTAAAGGAAAAATAAATAATTGAATAATTGAAAGATGGAAGAGTTTCACTAATGAATTATTAAGTAATGAATAAATGAATTAAGTAATTATTAAGTAATGAAAAAATGAATGAGCTACACTAAGGAAGGAACAAGGTAATTAATGAAGAAATGAGTGGGTGAATGCATGGGTGAATTAAATGAGAGTCTAAAGGAAGAAGAGATTGAATGAATGAATAGTGTGTATTGCAAATATGATTTATAAACATATAAGAACAGTGTGTTTTACCTGGTGGCTTTTAGACAGCAGCTCTGTGTGTGGGGCGTGAGCACGAGGATGGGATGAGGAGCATGGAGGAAATTGGGGACCGGGGTGACCCCTGCACCCTGGGGCCCAGATACACCTGTAGAGACCTGTACACGGCACAGAGCTGCGGGGTGAGTGTTTAAGAATATGTGCAAATCCAGCCAAGCCATTCCTAACAAACACACTCTCATGGTCAAACTTTAAAATTGTAAACGCATATAAGTCTTTTATATGCATGGTGTATGGTGAAATAACCCTATACGGTTTAGTAATACCTCAACCAGCCAGAAGAGGTCACATCAGTAGCAACTTTAAAGAACCCAGTCACCTCCATCCCTTCGCACTTTTAGTCCAAAAGTTTGTGGACATACCTTCAGGTGTTTTATGCCAGAAACCAGCTACCACATATTTCACATAAAGATTTTCTGTTTGTTTTTTTCCTCAGGTGGTTTCCTACTGTCAGAAGAACATCTGGAAATAGATGTTAGTAATAGATTGGAAATAGATTGGAAGATTTTCTGATCACTGTGTACTATAACAGTTCTGTTTCTATCACCAGGATAACACCAGCAGTTCCCCATCAGCTTCTTATGCAATTGGAATCTAAATGCTAATATTTGCTATCCCTGATCATCGTTGTATGAGAGTTTGACATGCAGAGTCAGTCTGATCTCAGTTAGTGCTTGGTTAAATATGATTAAAAGATAAGATTTGGTGACCCATGGTTCATAGGTAAACACATTAAATCAAGCTGCCAGTACATCCTGACCACAAAAATGCAAGCCATTTTCTTTCCATGACAGTCCGAGGCTGATATCTTGACACACCACTATTATACAGTATGAGACATTGTTAAGAGATTTGCCAGTTTAATCCTGGAAACTTCTAATGTGTGCTGTCGATGCTAATGATATGTTATTAATCAAAAATTTACGAATAATAATACATATGCTATTAATAATTACATGCTAATAAATATGATTGAAGAGAGAAATTCTACTGATTGTGTTTTATACAACTTAATTTATAGCATTTTTAAAATCCTCTTGGTCAGGTTTCTGTACCTGCACTTGACTTCACAGATGAACACAAACTTGAGTGACACCAGAGCCATGAATACTTTTAAGAAAAGCACGTCGCTGTAATATGTGAGCTAAATTAATGTGTAGTATGAAATTTAAGCTCAGATTAGAGTTCAGGGGTCAGCTGTATCGGCCACAGCCTCCTGACATAAATCTATGAACCTAGTCATGTTACCAGGGTCAGATTTAGACCCCGAAAAGAAAAGTATGTACATTGATTTATCGTGTTTCAGGTTTGAGCATAACATAGTGTTCAACCTTCACAACCATAAATCAAACTACTGCAGTGTTGGACAATCGTCTAGGCAGACATGCTGGGTTCTGTCTCTGCCATGCCAAGGCTTTGCAATGGAACCAGACCTGCAACCATCCTAAGCAAAGCAAAGTGGTGAATAGAAAATAAAAGGAAACTGATATTCTATTTTACAACTCTTTCCAAATTCTGCAACTGAAATCTCTCAATTTCCTATATTACAGCAAAACTTCTGCATTCCAAAAGTATTGTGGCATAATGAGTGGATTTGAGTTCAATATAACGAGTGGACTTGTCAATCAAGTTTAAGCTCTATCAGCAGACATTGTTTGAGATGCTAAAGGCTCCTTGGTCTCAATGTTTTAAACTTCCAGCTTCCTACATTTGGGAACACATCTACACAACTTTTTTTAATGTACTTTTAAAGGTTACTAATTCAGTTATTCACATTGATATAAATGAAACAATTACTTAATGGATGGGTTTAATAATAATATAAAAACTATATTTTAAAATGTAAGGATTTTTGAAACCGTTCAATGACTGAAACTGGCATAAATTTTATGGCATGTGAATTTTGTAATCCAGCATTCTGCAACTTAACTAGAACTTGGCAGATGAACTAAATACAGTATTGTCGGACTTATTACTTTGATGGCTTTAAATATAAACTATAGCATAAAACAGCTGAAATATAATTATATCAACTTTTTCCAACACCATTTAACCAGTTGTTAAATGTTTGGTTAACAGATTACTCTTAGGCACCTTCTTTAATTTGCAAGTAAAAATTATTTGCCGTTTTATCATTTATAATTACTCATCCATACAGTTTAAGCTAGTAATGTGTATGTCATTATGGTTTAGCTGGTTTATTAATTTGTTATTTTTCATGAATTTTGTCTTTCGGTCGATACCCACGGACATCCCTACTCAAAGTAACAGTTTTCCATATTAGTGTGTGTGTTTTTTACACAGTATTGGAAGCTTCGTCATCATCCAGTCAGACTGGAGTGAAGCTCGTAATAATTCTTAATGTAAAACATACGTAAGTAAAAGAAATTGTAGGTTATAAAACACTTATATATTGTGTATAAAGTACACAAATAACTACTGAAGTACAATTCGAATTCTTTCCCCCTCAGATTATACATTAACTTGCACTTCTGAGAAAAGGGCATGACTTAAATTGATGTCATCACAGCATTCAGCGTGACTTCTAAAAACACACGATAAGCATTGAGGTTAAATGATTAATGCAGAGTGTTTTATTAAAAAATCTGTATTAATGAATTTATTGAGTTTTAACTGTATAAAGTGTACAAGTGTATTTCTGACATTTTGGTTTGTCAGTGAGTTTCAGAATGGCATTTTTAGAACATGGAATGTGATGTTAGCTAGCTAGTTAGCTTAGTAAGTTAAAACAGTAGCCATGTGATCAGTGATCTCTGTCCGAGAGCATCGAACAATGAGGTCAACATTGCATTAGATAGCCTCTCTACTGAAGCAGCTAATCAGGTAGGCAGAATGGTGAGGGTCATTCTCAATCAATCTAAACAACACTTTAGCCAACATCCATCCATGTGCATTATCTTGGCGAAAACAGAACTCCTCAGACTTATATTAGACAAGTGTTCAATTGATAATATGGCTGTCAAAGGTAGGGAAAAAGATGAAGAGCCGTTATCAAGAGCACCTAAACCACTTCCTTTATTATTCGTCACAGAATCCCTCAGGTTCTTGCCTTGTGAACAATGAGAAACTTCCAACTCATCTTCCAACATCTAATATACCTTGCAGCATTACAATAAAGTTTGTATTTTGGATCATCAGTGTACAACACAGCTGACACAGGAAAAGGACCACTTTTCAAAGAGCAGACGTAAAGTAAAGATAATACAAAAGGCTGGAGGCTCAGATGCAGAACAGGTAAAGTGCATTACGACTCAGATCTGCAAGTAGTGCAGTAGCAGTGAGAGAAGGTTCATGGTGAACCCGGTGTCTAACATTTATTCAAAGCCCTGCAGCCAAGATCAATTTAGTTAAGCCTCCAAAAAGCAAAAAGCTGCAGAGCACATAAAAGCTTTTAAACGTAGTTAAACGTCATCACCAATTGTTTTCATCGTCGTAAACAGAGTTAGTATAGAGAGCAAAAACTGTGTCAAATCTAATAATTTATATTATTTAAGACCCAAGGCCATTTAAACCATTTGTACGTCTCAGACATGTTTGCCAGCATGCCTTAAACTGGAAATTACTCACATTACTGTCTTTCTAAAAATATGACTTATCAAAAACACCAAACAAGACAATGACGGTAGTCAGGACAGATTTTTATTAACAGATTACAAGATAGAAACACTGAGAAGTAGAGATGATTCTGAGGAAATGCAGGAGCAAACAGAACATTCAATGAACATTGCAGTACAGGCAAGGGGTTTGGGTGAGATAGCAGAAAGTGATTGGAAAGGACAAGAGGGGAGGGTAAAAATAATAGAAAAAGGCACTTTTGCTCTTTTAGTATTCAATCTGGTGCACCATTTGGAAACGTTTCATAAAAAGACGAAGTGAGATGGTCTGAGCATTGCCGAGCAGAGCAAGGTAAACAGGTCAGTCTTTCTGTACAACACTGACCAAAATCTTGGTTCCACGTCGGCGCAGACAGATCACATGATTCATAAAGCGTTTGCATGGTCGGTCTCACCAACTGCCATCGCTCTGATTAAAAACGATAAAAAAGGTAACAAAATGGTCACAGTTTCCTGGCTGCAGAGCCTTGCGGCTTTTCTGTATGACACCGCAAGGATGCAGCACAAGATACAGAGGCAAAACGCATCTCTAAAATGCCTGTAACCAAACAAATGTTCTGGCCCGCCCGAGACTTCTCTGGCTTTTCTGTATGGACACCAGACCTCGAGGAAAAACACACTACAGCAAGTATTTCAAGTAAAGCAGTGAAGGCAACCCTTCCGTGGAGACGAGGGAGCTCGGCTTCTCTGTAGCTACACCGGCTATCAGTCACACAGAAGGGAAAGTGCAGCACCTTCACTGTGGTGTACAAAGAAAAACACCAAAAAACTGCACTACAATAAGAAGGTTCAATCTGGAAAAAGAATAACAAAAAAAGGGGGGAAAAGGTTCGCACCACATTCCCTTAACAGCACCACGGTTGTGAGCAGCTTCCGGCTTCTCTGTAACACACCGGAATAGCCGTGGCCTGCAAGGAACATGGCAGACGCTAAGAGTAAAATAAAAAGCTTTTGTAATAAAATAGAATTTATATATACTCTCCCAATAGAGCCATTCTTCCAAAAAAAAAAAATACAGCGGCCAAATTTGGGAGTTTACAAGGGTTTGTCGACCTCGTAATAGAAATGCGAGTGTTTTCTTATGAATTAATAAAGATCTGAAGGGTTTTGGTAAATTGATTTGCGCAGTCATTTGTACATGGTGCAAGCTGAAAGTACGGAACAAAAATCTGAAGGAAACAGGCTCCAAGTCAGCAGGTGCCATGAGAAAAGCAGAGGGGATTTTCAGTTACCTTTGGGACATAAAATCTTTAGAAGATTTATTGAATGAGGAGGGAAGTTTAGGGAGAGCATGAAAAGATTCAGTGCTTCGACCTCCTGGTCGAGCCGGACAGGTTTCTCTGTAGCCATACGCCTGCCGACTGAGAGAGGAGGACGTTACAGTGTTTAGTATTTGAGCTTTTTGGGAACCTCCCAAGGGAAGGAGTCACGACCAAAGTGGCCGTAAGCAGCCGTACGCTGGTAGATAGGCTTCTTCAGGTCCAGATCTCTGGAAGTGCACAGGAGAAGCAATGTAAAAGGATGTTAATCACAGTTTAATAAGTCATTTACAGTTTTAATTGAGTGTGTTATGATGCAAATTAGTTATTTCTAAATAAATATTTTAAAGCCCAGAAACTGTGCTGAAATGTCAGTAAAAACAAATCTACTACAGTAGCTTTTGCTTGGGGACAAAGCAAGTCAAATAAGGTGTTTCAGCACAGAAGTAACTCTTTAAACCAAGTGTCAATTTTGTAGAAATCAGTCACAGCACAAAATGTAATCAACTCGACCACCGTTGAATCCCACATGAGCTAAGTGGGTATGAAAGATGTGAATGGAACACATTTTCATGCACAAAAACCTATACACCCATCCACGTGTAAACTTTTTTCCAGAACGGATGGATCGACCAGCGAAACAAACAGTGCTACCTAAATCACAAGATTCCACTGCTTCAGCAGCCTTACACACGAACATTATGTAAATTGTGGAATTTAAAAGTAAATTTTCAGTGTCCGAGCTGACAAAAAATACACCAGACCACCGGTAGCACTTTCTGCCGATGGGTCTGAAGATTAGCCCATCCCTAAAGGGGTATATTTTACCTGACTATCACGCCTGGGCGAAGATCAAAGTTCTTCCTGACAATATCAAGCAGCTCCCTTTCGCTCCTCTGAGAGGTCCCGTAGTGGAAGATTGAGATTGACAGAGGATGGGCCACACCAATCGCATACGACACCTGTATGGCAGAGAATGTTTTAATATGCAGTCTTGCTGCTCTTAAAGCTGCTGTGATACCTGAGCAAGTCAAAATCCTCACCTGCACCAAGACACGCTTGCACAATCCAGCCTTTACAAGAGATTTGGCAACCCAGCGCGCAGCATAGGCAGCAGAACGGTCAACCTTCGTGTAGTCCTTTCCAGAAAAAGCACCCCCACCATGAGCCCCCCACCCACCATATGTGTCAACAATGATCTTGCGTCCAGTCAGACCAGCGTCGCCCTGCCCCAAACATTAAAGAATAAGAAATTTTTATAGAACTTTATCTTAAATTAATTACTAATGTACAGGTGCACTCATTCAACTCACCTGAGGCCCACCAATTACGAAGCGGCCACTGGGCTGCAGGTGATAGATTGTATCATCATCCAGATATTCGCTGGGCACTACGATCTTCACTACTTTGTCCTTGAGTGCATCACGCATTTCGTCCAGACACACGACCTCGTCGTGCTGTACTGACACCACCACAGTGTGAACTCTGACAGGCAGCATGGCACCACGATCTTGGCGGTACTGCACAGTCACTTGGGTCTTGGAGTCTGGCCTGAGCCAGGGCAGCGTGCCGTTACGGCGCAGTTCAGCCATCTTGGCATTCAGTTTGTGAGCCAGGATGATTGTAAGGGGCATGCATTCCTCAGTCTCATCGGTGGCATAGCCAAACATCAGACCCTGACCAAGACAAAGCATTAAGCAGATGAAAAGGGATTGAATGAAGTTTACCTTTCTTCTAGGCTAGTCTTTCCTCACCTGGTCTCCGGCCCCGATGTCCTCTTCATTGCGGTCCAGGTGGACACCCTGAGCGATATCTGGAGACTGCTGCTCCAGAGCCACAAGAACGTTGCAGGTCTTGTAATCAAATCCTAAGCAGATAAAGACCAACTAGTGTCAAAATCGATTCGTCTTCCAAACTCCGCTAGTTGGTTGCATTTTCACAAGCTTTACATTCTGTTGAATTGGAGAGTTGGTGCTCAGATCTATTTTGTAATAACGTCTCATTATAGCAAGTATGGAGAATTCAAGATAGGCGACAAACCGCCTAATATTGGAAAAATTGACCAATTATTGGGGGGAACTAACAATAATGCTGAATCAGGGACTAACAATGATACTGAATCAGGGACTAACAATGAGGTGTTCCACGGTCAGATCCCAACACTACCAAGACAAAACTAATAACTAAACAAGTATCAATAAATCATCACAGTTCAGT